>PVJI01005106.1:0-100232 GCA_004026765.1 Micronycteris hirsuta | reverse complement strand
TCTTCCTTTGGGTTTGTCTTGGGGAGTCTCCTTCCCCATTCTACCCTCACTACCTCTGCGAAAAGCCAACAGCCATGTGGACCTGAGGCCTGCCTGCTAAAGGCCATGTGAGTGAGCTGGGAGGCAAATTCTCCAGAACCAGCAGAGTCGTGAGGTGATCACTGCCCGAGCCAACATCTCGACTGCAGCATCACGGGAGGCCCTGAGCCAGGGCCGCAAAGCTACTACCTCAATCCCCAATCCTGACCCATACTGACTGCAAGGTAATAAATGTTGGTTGTGTCCAGTCTCTGTATTTTAGGGTAATTTGTTCAGAAGCAAAAGATAACCAATACAAGTGTGTATTGTATTGAATCACCTAGATAACAACTTGATAAGATGTTTATTTTTGGGTCCCACCCCTGGAGATTTTATTCAGTAGATGTGGCCTAAAGTCTTTGCCTTTTTACCAGGAATCCCAGGAGAATTAGAGGTGCATGGATTTCTACCTGAGAGCACCTAGGGAGGAGAAACACTCCCTGGGAAGGCCTAGCGGAAGGGAAGACTGCAAGTTGGGGTATGGCGACCAAATAAAATACAGGACACCAGCTGTCTTTGAACTTCAGAGAGTAAATAAAAAATGTTTTAGTATAAGTATGCTCTATGCAGTATTTAGGACCAATTTATACTGAAATATAAAATGTTAAAGTCAACTGTAACTGGGTGTGCTATATTTTTATTGGGTAAACACCACCCAGAGGGAAGGCCCAGCTGGAAGTCAAATGGTGTTTTCCTTTGCAGATGGCAGGACTTTCATCCCTGAGGGGCTGGTGAGGGGGCTGCAGGCGGTCCAGCTGGGTCCTGCCCCTGTCCCACCCCAAAGGCAGGCTGCAGACTGAGGGCCCTTACACTGTCTTGTTGGAGGGTTCCGGGGGAGCTGCTCAGGAAGTCCTCCCACACAGCCCAGCCTATGCGGATGCTGCTGCCACACGTGGCCCTGGGAGCTTGTTTCTTTGGGTGCTGTAGGCATCAGAGCAGTAACAGAACGCTGCTGTGCTCCCACATCCCTGCAGGAACTCAGACCACTGCAGCAGCTCATGACAATGTGCACATTTCCTGTTCCGAGTCTGTCTGCGTCTCTGGTGCGTTCCGTTTGGAGCGGCTCTCAGCCCCGTGAAGAGGATGGTTCCAAAGACATTCCTTAGTGACTGAGGTTTTAAGAACTCAGGCTCTTGCTTCTTTTGGACACGCTTTCTTGTCACAGGGAACAGTCTTAATGTTGATGTGTTTGTTTTCAGTTGTGAATATCTTCAAAGAGATGAAGAATGAATGAGAATACGAGCGTGTGTGTGTATGTGTGAGGGATGGGGAGAGGGGGAGGGATTGGCTGGGGGGACTGAAATGCTTAAGGGAGGGATTGAAGTTAAAGGCTCAGAAAATGTGCAGCTACCATGGAATCCAAGACTTAAATATGTGCTTTGAAACCAGACACCGAAAGTGAGCTCCCATCTCTGTGTGCTTTGGGTCAGCCTTGCCCAGTGGCCTGATGCAGGCTGAACTCCCACGGGAGCGGAGCTCAGCTGAATCTCTCTCCTGAGTGCAACTGTAGATGGGTCTGAGATTTTATGAGGAAGGATGGAGGTTTGGAATCAAAAGTACGGAATCTCTCTCCGCCCCAGAGACTCAAGGGCTCTAGGAGAACTTGAGTGCCGCCTCATAAAACCAGCTTGGCTAAAGCAACACATTTGGAAAGTAGAAATCCAAGGATGGTGGTGCCATTTCACATCTTGTATGTCAGGAAGAATCCCATAGGAATCGCCCAGTTCCAGGTCCCCACCCCAAATGTGGTTGACTTGGAAAGCTTGAGAATACAGTGGCTCTAGATTTATAGGATGGTGTAGACTGGAAGGCACCTTAGTAATCCAGTCCAGGTTTCTCTTTTACAGAAGAATCTCGGCTTCCACTTTGGCCTCTCTGGGTGTTTGAAAAATTAATAAACCTTAAAGGTTTATTGTGAGCATTAGTTTCACCGATGTGTATAAAGCACTGGCACTTAGCACTCAATAAATGGGACCTGCTGGTATGGTTTCACCATGTCTGTATGCTTATGTGTGCCATGGCAATGTTAGGGTCAGAGGGGAGTGTTTTAGTGTAATTAAAAAAAAAACCATCCAGCTTCCTGAGACAAGGTTCATATCTGCTTAGAGTCTTTGGGACTGGAAAGTACCACTCAACCATATAATTCAATCCCTTTGTTTTAGAGATGATGAAATGCAGGTCCAGACAAGTAAGGGCTTGCTCAGGCTCCCACGGCTGCCTCCTTTTCTGGAACCCCATATTCTGCCCGCAGTGTGGAGACTGCTGTGCTTTTGGCCCAGAAGCTCCAATGAGATGGGGTCTCATTTCTACAGCAGCAGTTGGGAGTTTCTCGCATTCCAACCTAAGGGATCCCTTGGGTCCTTTCAGACACCACCGCCACGGTGCACCTAAATTTTATGTGAATGAATGAAAGTGCTACATTCTCCACTCCTGAGAAAAGAACTAATAATTAAATACAAAAGCAAGTCTGGGTTTGAAATGAATGACTGTGGGATTCTGAAATGATTTTGAAATTGAATGAATAGTTTACATTAATTTGCATTGCAGTGGAAATCATTGCTTAAGAAAAACCGCTCTGTTGCACTTAGGAGACAAAGATCACGTCAGTTGTTTAAGTCGCGGCCTCAGGGAGCTCGGAGAGGGAAGGTGGCAATGAAGGGGTGAAGCTTTTAATGCTTACGATGCAGAAATACGAAGTCTGTCCAGAAAGTATCCAGCCACATACTATGAAAAATAGAGACATTTCTTGAAGACGATACAAGGTACAAGAAACACTGTACACAGGACAATGACTCCTCAGTCCCCTTCAAAGTAGGCACCTTGGAACCTCACACAGTTCTCCCATTCACCATCAGCTGCCCCATTGTATTTTCCTGAATCTCATCAATGGTCTGAAATCTCTTCCCTTACAAAGGTGATTTTAGTTTTGGGAAAAGCGAGAAGTCGCAGGGTGCCAAATCTGGGCTGTAGCGGGGCTGAATCACCTGGGTGATTTGATGTTTCGCAAAAAACCTTCGTGAGACGTGATGCATGAGCAGGCACGTTGTCACAATGAAGCTGCCAATCACCAGGTGCCCATAGCTGTGGCCTTCTGAATCATCTGAATAGTTTCCATGGTGAGTGTTCAAGCTGAATACAAAATTTGATGCAGATTCATTGCTCTACTCACTCAGTCATTTTGAATGTGATGGCTACATAATACACATGCTCACTCAACAGCATCTACCACCCTCACTGACTAGTAGAGTGAAGTCGTCATTGTTCACACATGTGCATTCCAGTGCACTCTCCTTGGCTGTCAGGTTACACTGATGTCATGCAAACCATTCCAGTTATATTAACAATGGTTGGATTTTTTCTGGACAGACCTCATATAACTGGTTTTCTGAGGAGACTAGTTTTTAAGGATGTAATAACACTGGTTAAGTGCTTGGTATGTATTTTACCTGTATTTACTTGTTCAGTCTTCATGACAACCTTAAGAGATAGGTGCTAGAATTATCCTCCTTTTACAGATGAGAACACTCAGATGAGAGAGTAACTCATTCAAGGTCAAATAGCTAATAAATGGCATCACCAGGATCGAATCTTGGAATCTGACTGCAGAGCCTTGCTCTTACCCACACTGCTCTATGGCCTTGAGAAAGGGTACCAACCTAAGAGATTAAAACTAGCTGGACACTCCTCATGAACATACACTTTTTATTGCAGTACTCTTCCAACATTAAGTGTATGGAGCTGAATCTCGTGGTCCCTAATGCCTTACTCTAGCTGCCCCTACAATACTATTGGTGTGGAAATTCCCTGGAAACATAGGTGGGCTCTTTTATTTTATAATCTCCAGTGTTCATCCTTTACTTTTTGGTGCTGGATGAAAATGAGAACCAACTCTGCTCTTCAGTCCACAAATGGTCTAAGCCAGCACCAGACTCAGTATTAATAGATTTTTTTAAAGGTTACTTATATGAACCCAACCCCAAGAACCCACCAAAACCAGCTTAAAGGGAGTAGGTTAATTCACTGAGGAGGATAATGAAGGGACCCAATAGCAGCAAATCTATTTTTTCCTAAGGTTGTAATGAAGGATCTAGTTCCTTAATCTCCTTCCTCCTCATTTTGATTCAGAGATGATGGCACCACAGCTTCTTAGAACAAATTAAATTATATAATGAGTCTCAGAAATCTATAACAAACTCAATAGCAAATTAATACATGGAGAAGAGGCACTTACGGTAATTTAGTCTGAATAAATGAATGAATGCTTTGATACCCTTTTATACACAAGGAAGCATACTGCACACGACACATGCTACACACAACACACCCGCTCCTCTGTGCCCTTGTTTTTTACATGTCTTAACATAGCTTCTAGCACAGTCCACATGCAATACAATCATAAAGATTTATCACCTTTTTTCTCATGACTTCATAGAATTCCATTGCTTGAATGTATTTGAATTTATTTAACCATCATCTATTAAAGAACATTTTAATTGTGTCTAGTTTTGTTTTCTTACAAATAACACTTAAATAAATATTTACACACATGTGTGTGTATTTTTGTTGTGGCTTGGTTTTTGTTGTTATTATTGTTATTATCATTATTATCCATTGGGGGAAATCCTAGAAGTAGAACTGTTAGGTCAAAGGATGTTTGTATTTTAAATTTTAATTGATATTTGCAAATTATCCTGCAAAGAAATTTTAAGTGCTGAGTCTGGTGCCTTGTCATTGGACTAGATTTTCCTATAGAATACAGCTTTGATGTGTGGTATGAGAAGTAAGTCAGATGATGACAAATATATGCGATAGAGTGGGTGCATTTGTGAAAATGTTTTGAATCACGTGGGCAGGGGTGGGGAAGGAGCTGATGGACTCCTGGCAGTGGCACGCTCATGGCAAAGGAGAAGAATGAGGTGTGGTTTTCACGTCTGGTAACTGGGAAATGGTCAGCCCCGGGTGCGGTGTATTTGCCATACTAACCCTGGACCGCCTAACCGCGTACTCCTCTGATCTAAACCCAGCTGCTAAAGGGAGTACGTCTCTGTGATTCAAACGCGTATACTTTCCTGATTACATCAGGTAGCACATAGAACTTACTGTGTAAAATCCACCTTCCCCTCTGAAAAGTGCATCTTCAGGTGTGCATTCCTGGGTCAGGTTATGCTAAAGTTACTTGACTTTTTTCATCCAAGTCACCTGAGAATCCAGCAAGTCCTTTGACTTGTGGCTTCTACAAACTCCCACCTAAGCTAGGGGATTTGGAGTGTAAGTGATGAACACTCTGGGACTTTCTGTCCTTACCTGAAGTTGCAGTAGAGGAACAAGACTGACTGCAGACTTGTCAGGGGAGAGGATAAAAACTATCAGCCACGGTTAAGTGCTGTAGATTAGACATGAACTTCCTGTGTAAGTTCCACTGTCCTCCTTCATTACTAAGGATGGTTAACCTAGTCTGTATCTGGGATGATTTTACTACATCCTCTCAAGGCAACAGCAGGTGACACCTAGCCTCGTAGAAAATCCTATTTAGATGCTAGAAAGTAAATTTGCTGCTGTGCCAGACCCACATCATTCTATTAACAAAATGCGCTGAGTACTGACCTCATGTCCGGTCCTCAGCCAGGCACTACAGGAGACAGAAAAGAAATATACAGCCATTGGACCCAGGCAACTTGGAACAGAAAAAGTGGATGCGAAGAATAACTGGGAACCTGTTACAGCAACTCAGGAAGGAAATGGTGAAGGTCTGGACGGGGGTGGGCTAGCAAAGGCAGGAGAGAAGCAGCGCAGTTGGGAGTCACCAGAGAAATAAATGAGGCTGAATATGACAGTGGAGTGCAGGGAGCACAGGGCGGGTTCTGATCTATCTCCACCTGATAGCCAGCCGCGTGGCCTCAAGGGCCTGAATGGTTCTGAACCCGTTTTTCACCTGTAAAATCAGAACAGTAATACTGTCCCCCACCTCAGTGGCTTATTGAGCAGACCCGTGAGTTAGCACATGACACACAGCTCTTTCATCGTGGGGAGTGCGCAAGGATGTCTGTTCCCTTCCTTACCTACTCTCTCTGCACCCCACCTCCTGCCTTGGGGTAAGAGATGCCCGAAGAGGAAGGAGGGGAAGAGAGGGCCAGACAGTGATATCTATTTGGTGCCATTCAGCAGCTGGAAAAAGAAACGAGAAGGGGAAGAAGGGGAAGATAGGGTGGATTTTTGAAATTTGGAGTTTGAAGTGACGGTAGGCTTGTCCTGCTGCTGGCTGAAACTCAAGGGCTGAGAAATGGCAAGGAGGACAGGGCAGCAGGAGTCCTGAGCGGGGGCACTGGGGTCGTTCAAACCACAGGAGTCTCACTACCTAGAAGAGGCAGCACTGGCCATGGCTGAGGCGGACAAGCAACCCTGAGGCCTGTGGGCTCAATCACGAAGACTCTCAAGATGCAGCTGGTATCACATCACTGACCAGACCACAAGAACCCGTGGAAAACTCGGCACCTACCTGAAGGTGACAGCAACCAACACCAGCCCCCTGGATGCTCTGGTTACCGGTTTTCATTCATTTTTTGAGTTGACAAGAGCAAGGAGGCTGGTGTCAGGACCCACAGCTTCTGCTTTCCTTGTCTGTGGGTCTGCTGGATTGGTAAGTCCCAGAAGTAGATGTATTTTACTCAACTGTGTATTAGCACATAGGCTTCCTGCTGAACTAGGGCCAGAAACAAACAAGCAAAAGTTATTTGTTCACATTTACTGAGTTCTTCCCAGAGGCCAGGGTGCCTGGCGTGTACGAGGCTCTTTGTGTTTGTAGAATGGGCATTGAAGGAAGTCACCAGAAACTGAGAGAAAAGAAGTGACCAGACCATCCCCATGAGCAAATGGTGATAAACTGGCTGGCATGATGCTGAATCTTGATTAGACCACTGGTCTCAGCTAACAGTCCCCCAGCCCCTACTTTCCTGCAGACAGTCCGGTTAGTTCACACTCGGCAGTAACTGATCCCAACAGAAGGGAGCATCTTCAGAGTGGGAGGGCTATGCTTTGCTGGTTCTGTGAGCATGGGGAGTCACTTAGCCTCAGTTTGCACAGAAGTATCACAGCTTTCGGTCAAAGTTTGAGCACACATGAAAGCACTTTGCTTAATGTAGAACTCTGGAGGTAAGGATCAGCGCTGTGTTCCAGGCCCATCGCATCTGCCCTCAGGGAACGGAGGTCCTCAGGTTGGTCCTCTGCTGAGCCAGCATTTGGGAGGGCAGCTGTGAGCAAGTAGAACTTGTTTCCCATCTGTAGTGGTTTGAATTGCAGCCCCCGAAAAGACAAAGTCCTAATCCCCTATACCTGTGGATGGGACCTTTTTTGGAAATAGAATCTTTGTGGATATAATTAAGTGAAGGAGCTTGAGGTGAGATCATTCTGGATCTCAGGTGGGCTCTAAATCCAATGACTGGTGTCCTTATAAGAGAAAGGAGAAGGAAATTTGAGACAGAGCGGAAGGCCTTGTGACGACAGAGGCAGAGATTGGAGCAACGTGTCTATACGTGGAGGAACTCCCAGGGTTGCCAACAGCAACTAGAAGCTGGAGAGAAGTGTGGAACAGACCTTCCAAAGGAACCAGCCCTGGCAATGACCTTGATCTCGGACTTCTGTCCTCCAGAACTGTGAAAGAGGAGACTTTTATTTTTTTAAGTCATTAAGTTTTGTCCTAATTTGTTACGGCAGCCCTAGGAAATTAATATATCATTCAAGTTTGCAAGAGGGGCTGCCAGTCGGCTGGGTCACTTTGGCTGTTAACCCAGGCCCTGCTGTCCTTGAGGACCAGAGCATCCCTTCACTGTCAACACCTGCTTTGTCAGCTTTTGGTACAGAGTTACTGAGTAGCAGCATCGTATTTTGATATTGGTGTTCTCCTTCTCAGAAGCTAGTTCTGCACCTCATGCAGCGGTTCTCAAGCATGGCTGTTCATTAGGATTACCTGGGAAGCCTCTGAAAACCCCATGGCTAGGTTGCAACACATACATATTAAGCCAGAATCTCCTGGGATGGGACCTGAGGATCAGGTTATTTTAATATGCAATCAAATTGCAAGCTGGGGGCTTAGAGGCACTTGTCCCTCCCTGGCAGCCAGAACAGGAGAAGCTGGGAAGCCAGAAGATGTCCTGGCTGGGCTTGGGGCCCATTTCTTGCAGCCAGGCCTGGTGTCCCTATAGGAGTGGGAGAAGAAGAAGACAGACGCCCGGATCCTAAGGAGGCATTTCCTCCCTACGGCCATGGCCTCTGTCTGGGGGCCTGCCCAGAGAGGGAGGCTACAGCTGGGATCCCAAAGGTCTGGGCGCAAATCCCTATTTTTGGTACTTTACTTGATTTATGAATTTGATCAAGTTCCCTAACCTCTTTTTGCTCTCCTTATCCATAAAGTGGGGATAATAAAAATAGCAACCTGAAAGCAAAGCAGTGACGGATTAAAGGAGAAAATGTGAGGAGCCTGGCACAGGCGCTGTACATGGCAGACACTCAGCAAATGCTCATTGCCCTCCTGCACCGCCACCCACCCCCACAGCCATCGGTCGGTATCCTCCTCGTTGTCTCATCTGAACCGGGTGGGAGGAACAGGGGCAGGCACGCTCGCAGCTTTCTTTGTAGTTTCACCACCAGAGCCTGGGACCCAAAGTAACACTATTTTTGCTATTGAAAGAAGTCTTTAGGACTGCCTCCTCTTTGTTTATTCTTCTGAGATCTTAAGAGATCTCTTTTAAATAGGCATACCTATCCCCCCTTTCTAAATAGTATATTTTATACCTAATTATCGACTTTGCTTTTTTTCACTTAATTATATATCTTGAAAACTATGTCAGAATAGTATCCAGAAATATTCTTTTTATTCCTCTATAGAACATTCCACTGTGTATGTGCACAAGCAACAGTTTATTCAAATAGCTCCCTCCCTATGGCCACACATTAGGGTTGTTACTAGTTGGTCGCTGTTGGGGCAGTGCCACCATGCACCACAATTTTTTGTATTTTGCCAGCATGTCTTAGGAAATGATTCCTAGGGCTCTCCCCTGCAGCTGCTCCCGCTGCTGCCCCCTCACCGTGACTGCTCTGTGAGTCCTTCAGTCCTTCAGCCTAGCTAGCTTCCTTTTCTTTTTTATTTAAATGTTTTATTTATTTATTTTCAGAGAGAAGGAAAGGGTGGAAGAAAGAGAGGGAGAGAAACTTCAGTGTGTGGTTGACTGTCACATGCGCCCAACCAGGGACCTGGCCCACACCCAAGGCATGTGTCCTGACTGGGAATCGAACCAGCGACCTTTCGGTTTGCAGGCCAGTGCTCAATCCACTGAGCTATGCCAGCCAGGGTGCCACACTTCTTTTTCCTGGGATTGGCTTTAACAGCAGAAACAGCAGCAGAAAAGCAGCCTCACCTTCATTTGTGTCCTCCAATCTCGTACCAGTACTGCTGTCAGGGAACCAAATTTGTAACCACAACTCTAGCAGCAAAGGAACCTGAGAATGCAGTTTTCAGAGTCCCTGTGTCTGCCACACAGGAAAGCTAGCAGAAGCAAGTTGAGTGCCAGTCATTAAATCCAGCTCAGGACTTAATTCCTTTGTTTTACAGATGAGGACATTGAGGCTCAGGAGGAGTGAGCTATTTGCTGAAGATCACGCAACTGGTTTACGGCTAAAAGCCTGGCGTTTGCCCCTTCTCTGTCTGTGCAGTTTGTCAACAGGAGTCCTTGTGAGTTGGAGTTTCATGAAATCAAACACCCTAGTGAGGCAGAAGCCACTCCATGCACCATGAAGTTTTTATTTTCTCTATAAAACAAAACAAAACAAAACCCTCCAAGGCCTTCACTTTGATGTATTATAATCATTTAGTAACCGTCATGGGCTGAATTGTGTCTCCTCTGCTCCTCAATTTATACATTGAAGTCCTAACTCCCAGAATCTTAGAATGTGACTGATTAGGAGATAAGGTCTTTAAAGAGGTAATTACGTTAAAATGACCCCATTTGGTGAGTCCAAATCCAATATGACTGGTATCCTTTTAAGAAGATGAGATTTGGGTGCTGCCCAGCCCAGAAGGAAGATGATTCGAAGACACGGGGAGAAGGCAGCCAACTACAAGCCAAAGAGAGAAGCCTCAGAAGAAACCAGCCCTGCCAACACCTGATCTCGGACTTCCAACCTCCAGAAATGTGAGAAAATAAATCTCTGTTGTGTAAGCCACCCAGTATTTGATCCTTTGTTTGGGCAGCCCTAGCAAACTAGTGCAGTGACTAAGGACCGGTAAGAAAAAGGAAACCTGCAATGGTAGGAGATTATTTGCTCTCTGATAAGTTGGGTGTTTCTGAACATACATTGCTCCAGCTGCCTTCTCTCCTGATGCTCCTGCCAAGCCAGTCTCGTCCTGGCAGCCTCCCCTGTGAGGGGATCTGTCTCAGAAAAACGCTTCCTGCCTCTTGCACAGTTCGGAAGTCTCTGGAACGGAAGTCTTCGAATGGTGACAGAAAGGCCACGGGAGCACCTGAGAGCTTTTGCCTCATTGGGCACTCAGTGAGGATTGTCACTTACTTTCCTAACCCATCCTCTCGGGGAACTGCGGCAATCTTACCCTCAATGTGTTTCTCCCCCATTTACATAGGAGATAAATGTGGCGTGCAAAATGCATTTTTAATGACCGAGGACTGCATTTCATTCTATTTTCCGACTTTGCTGGGTCATTAAGTCTTTAAATTCTTCAATATTTTAAGGATTTTTATAGTTCGGTGATGTGTAGGTTTGTTCACATTTTCACTCCCTCGGCGCTCCCTTGCCCGGAAGACTGCAGCGAGGGCCCACTGCAGGGCCATCGAACACATGGCCCGCCCCGTGGGTCCTTTCTTGGCACCTGTCTCCTGTGTTGGCCACGACGAGATCAGAGGCACATCACACCGAGGCTTAGGTCCTAAAGACAGTGGGGATGGTCCAAATGCCCTTGGAAATCCTTTCGGAAGTCACTCTGTTAGAGACTGTGACTCTGTTTCTCACCGAGTGCAGTCGGAGCAGCTTTTCCTAACTAGGAACAGAACACCTAGTGTCTCTTCAGTGGAGCCCCATGTGAAGAGCTGGCCTGTATCTAGGGGTTGTGTACATAAAGCCTTGCTAGTTCCGACTCAATGAGAAGGAGGCAGAAACCAAGGCCAATTGGGAGAAGCAGATTCATGTCCCTTTGCTGAGTGGAATAGCAGGTAGAATTGTCAGCACTATTTAAATAGCTCTCTCGCTCTCTCTCAATTTTAGTTTTGCTGAGCACATTACAATTCATAGATAGCATGGCTGGATAGAACATAGCAAAGAGAGAGCACTGGACTGGGGTCTAGAATACCCAGGTTGCAAGGTCAATTCAGCCACAAGACTAAGGGACTTAGGAGGCCATAGACTCCAGAAGCTAGTAGAAGTCATTCCTTCCTCTGGGGCTTAGTTTTCTCACCTGTAAGATGCATTATTGGGGTAGTATGATCCCGAGGGAGCCCCTGACATTGGTGAGTTTAAGTCCAGGGCTCTTGGCTGAGAAACACTGGCCACCCAAAGCAGCCTCAATAACCCAGTGAACTAGGAAAGCACCAGGCCCCTCCCTACTCTGTCTGGGGATGCCATGGACGGTTAGGTGAAATAAGAACCAAGATGAAAAGTGGGTATTCTAAGGATTGCCTGGTAACCCGCACTGCTTGCCGTCAGTATTTCTTTAGTTCAGCAAATCTTATTTTAGCACCTGGTAAAGACAGGACAGGGTGCTCTGTATTGGAAAGGTAAAGACAGATAAACTTCCTGATAATGTAGAACTCCCACTCTTGGTATAATTTTGAGTGTTTCATCACAGATGAGAAAGCTGAGTGCTTTTTGTCTTGGGGTGAAACCCACTGGCAGAAATTATGGTGTCTTAGACCACTTTTTTGCCTTTAATTCCTGGATTCACATCTCTTTGGGGCTATGATCATTACTAGTGCTGTTCACCAGATATTTACAGTTTTACTTTACTGAGCACATAGTAGATCATATTTTCCCAAGCCACTGAAGCGCGGCCATGAGAGTCGCTTTGCCAATGAAACATGCATAGCATGAGAGGCTTTACTTCCACGCAAAGCCTCAACACCCATCACACGACTCTGCATGGTCCTTTTCCTCTGCCGGGTAACCAGCAATACTCCTGATGGCGAAAGCCTGCTAGCCTGTGTCTGTCGATGAGGACAAAGTGACGCAGATGAGTAGAGACCTCGCTGATCCTCAATGGGCATGTAGCGTGAGCAAAAAACAAAATTTTGTTGCTTTAAGCCATGGAGATTTTTAAAACTTTTATTACAAAAATTGTCAAGCATATATATATATATATATATATATATATATATATATATATATATATATATGCAGAGACAATAATATACCAAAACTGCTATACCCCTTATTTAGCTTCAACAATTATCAAGATATAAGCCTCTGTGACTCAGACCTTGCTTGTTAATACAGCACAACCTAGGCTAATCCTCCTGAAAACAAGAGAAAGGGGTGTTATTTTACAGAAATACTGAATGAGTGACAGGTAGGTAAAGAGAGTGGAAACAAAATTTATGAGATCTGATTTTTTATGCCATATATTTCTTTTTTAGTGGGATTTTAAAAAATATTATAAATGAGAGGCAATTGGATTTCTCCTATAGGAGATGCCTTCAGTTTGATTTATTTTCCTCTGGAAATCTAAGCACATCTAGAAACCAGAAGGTCAAATTGCTTGGCAAGTACACTGGAATGCCCACAGAACTAAAGTCAATTGCCTACTTCCTTTTAAATGCTATCAAGTACCATACATCTTTTGGAAATGTGGTCCTCTTCATTTATAACATGCTTCAGAAAGGGCTTTCCTACTGAATTATGTCTGGAATGTGTGTGTATATGTAAACACATATAAATTTGAGCTTTCCTTGTTTCACAGCAGTCTGATGGATTCATTGAACAAATTAAATGAAACCAATACCATTGGGTTGGCCAAAAAGTCCATTTAGTTTTTTCCATAAAATAAAAGACACATTTTTCATTTTCACCAATAGCTTTATTGATTTGGACTTTTTGAGTATGTCGGCTATCTCCTGCGTGGTGTAACGTTGATTGTTCTCAGTTAATGTCTTGATTTGATTGCTCTCAACTTCAGCTGGTCTGCCCAACCATGGAGCATCACCCAGTGAGAAATCTCCAGCACGAAACTTCACAAACTGCTTTTAACTCGTTCAGTCAGTCACAGTACATTGTCCATACACTGCACAAATCTTTTATTGTGTTTTAGTTGCGTTTTTACCTTTCTTGAAATAATAAAGCGTAATATGCCAAAAATATTGCATAGTTTTTCCATCTTCAATATTCAAGGAGCTATACAAAAATTCACCAATTTTGACACTTTTTTTTTAAAGCTTTTTTTTTTTAAGATTTTATTTATTTATTTTCAGAGAGAGGAGAAGAGAGAGAGAAAGAGCAATGTGTGGTTGCCTCTCACATGGCCCTCACCGGGGACCTGGCCCGCAATCCAGGCATGTGCCCCGACTGGGAATCGAACCGGAACCCTCTGGTTCCCAGCCTGCGCTCAATCCACTGAGCTACACCAGCGGGCGATTTTTTTTTTGATACTTTTTTTAATGCATGCTGATATAACAGTTGCCACAATACAATCTAACAAAATTGTTTTGAATGAAGTTAAAGACAACTAAGAGCTGCCAGAGCCATCTTACAGAAAAAAACCAAAAGAACTTTTTGGCCAACCCAATATTTCACAAAATTAGTCCATCTGCCAGTAATGGTACTCCATTTTGTATTTTGTTTTCTGTCCAACAGAATTCTCAGTAACTGCTCTACTACTTATTCTTGATGTAAACTTGGGCAAGTCACAATGTGCGTGAGCTTCAGTCTCCCTACTTATGATTGGAAATGTCTCTGTGCATTGTCCCCATCAGACATTAAACCAAAATCTGCCGTCCAAGGTTTCTCGGAGGAATACATGTCCTCGGGTCCGGGAGGAGGCAGTGAAGGGGGCAGAGCGAGGAGCCCTGGGGACTGAGCAAGTCCTTCTGCCCCATTGTCTTCCCTCCCAAGAGGATGCCTCAGAAGCCAACCGTGGGAACTAGAAATTTATGCCATAGTTTTCTTAAAGTTAAAAACATTTTTTTTTATGCTTTTAGGAATTTAGGAGAGCTGAACATCTGCATGGATTAATTGGGATAAAAGTTGCCGGACACTCAGAACGGGGCTGTTTTGTGGAATCCTTGTTTTTCGGTCTCAGCCTACATCCATCTCTCCAGCCTGCCGTCCAGCTCCTCTGGCTCTAAGAACTCATCTCCTCTGCCGCACCACGGTTTTCCCGCGGGGAGAGGCAGACGCCTGTGGCTCCGGGCACCGACCTGCCCCAGCGTTCTGGGCCGGCTCCTTACATCTCGCACCCCAGGGCGGTGTGACTGCTGCGGACTTGAGGAGGAAACGCCACAAGTTAGGCCTGTGCTCTTCTCTCCAGAGCCACTTTTTGTAGTTCAGTTTGAGTCACACAGGGACCTCAAGGTTTATTCCTTAAGTACACCTGTTACAATGTAGTAGCATAGCAGAATATCCCAACAAAACCTTAACTTGTGCCTGGACCCACCGAGAAGGTGTATTTTAATGCAGTGCTCCGCAGCATTTTTGGCACCACAGATTGGTTCCCATTTCATTTAAGATGGGAGAGGATGGGGTGGGGAGTCCTGCAGAGCTCAGGAGAGCTTAACCCTCTCCCTCCCCCCTAATGTGGATGAGGCAGGGGAGACCAGGAGGCAGAGCTCAGGCGAGCTTTGCTTGCAGCCTGGGGCTTGGTGACCCCTGTTTTAGTGTCAAGTATATACATATATAGCACATGGGTATATAGCTGACCTTTCTATTTTGTCCCACTGGCCAGAACCATGCTGCTATTCCTATGGTTTTGAAGTGTATTTGATTGAGCAAGTCTCCCCTCTCGACTCTTCTTTTCTACAGTTACCTTAATGATTATTTATTGAATTCCTCACAAAGAAATCCAACCGGTCCTGACTGGTGTGGCTCAGCTGATTGGGTGTCTCTCTGTCAGGGTGCATGCCGGGGTTGCAGGTTGGGTCCCAGGATGGAATGAACACAAGAGGCACATCGTAACTGATGTGTGTCTCTCTCTCATCTATGCTTCTCTCCCTCTCTTTCTCCCTTCCCCTCTCTCTAAAAATAAATTAATTTAAAATAAAAAAAAATCCAACTGGAATTTTGAGTGGAATTGCACTGAACCTGTAGGTTAATCATTAATTAGTTCTTTTTTTAAAGACTTTATTTGTTTATTTTTAGGGGGGGAGGGGAAGGAGAAAGAGAGGGAGAGAAACATCAATGTGTGGTTGCCTCTCGAATGCCCCCTACTGGGGACCTGGCCTGCAACCCAGGCATGTGCCTGATTGGGAATCGAACTGGTGACCCTTCTGGTTCGCAGGCTGGCTCTCAATCCACTGAGCCACACCAGCCAGGGCTAATTAGGTCTTAATAGAGCCATCCAAGATAAGTCATTTTACATTAGGTCATTTAGTCCAAAAGCATGGAATGTGCTCTACTTATTCAGATCACTTTCTGTTTCCTTTATTAGAATCTTAACAATTTATATAGAAGATTTTGTGTATCGTTGGTTAATGACTAGATATGTTGTGAGTCTTATTGCTATTGCAAATGATTTCCTTTTAGTGATATTTTCCACTGGCTGTTGTGGGTGGTGAGTGCTGTTGGACTGTGCAGGTTGGTCTTGTATCTGGCAAGCCTGTTGAACCTTATTAGTTATAATGCGTTTGGGTCTTTTGTTTTTTTGTAAGTTGACATGCGATTTTTCTAATGCTGTGGTAAAAAGCGCCCCCTCACCCTAACCCACCCCCATTTAATTTCTGTGGTAGGTTCGTGGTGGGGGTTGGGGAGATGACTCACTAGAAAGGAGTAGAAAATGTTTCCTCCCCCCACTACAGGAAGGGGGTTGGGCCTCTGCAGTGCTAATAGCTGGGTTCTCCATAGATTCAGAACTTGCTAGTCAGGCCACTGACCACTGTGGTGGGAGCATGGGCGGCCTAAAGTTCTCTGGTAAGAGGAAACAGGAGGAGAATGTCACCAAAAAGAGAAATGGAGAAATTTAAAGAGGGGAAAGAAGACAGAGAAAAGGGGAAGACTCTGGAGGGGGACTTGGACGGTGGGGGCGCGGTTAGCCTGGGGCCTGGGAAGTATCAGGGACAGTAGATGGGAAAAGAGTCTCCAGTTCCAGAAGAGTAGCTGGGCCAGAGACGCACTACCCAGCAGTTGTCACCCAAAGAAGCCTTGGTTACCTAACGAGGAGTCAGGGGGAGGAGCGTAAGCCCCCGGGAGACAAGCATGGGCATCTCCAACCCCTCCCACCACCAGCCCGCATTGACCAACTGATAAAGGCCCTGCCCCATGCCTACCCTGTCACCACACTTTGCTGCAACCCTAATGCCCAAAGCTCCAGGGCCCCAGGAATTTCCCAGGGTCTGAACCTCCTGACTCCTCAGAGCTCCCACAGGTCAGAGCGGGATCCACAAGACACGGTCAAGTTGGGGTCCCACACTTGGTCCTGACAAGAAGTTTACTGAGGGAGTGTCAGGAGTTGAGAATGTTTTTACGGGGCAGCTGGTTTGCCTTATTTAATGGGTAACTATAGCTGAGTATTAAGGTTGCTTTGGTTTGGAAACTTCTCTGCATACTGAAGAGATGGTGAAATGGTGCTGCCCTCTGCCCTGCACGGTATTGACTAGGCTGCTACAGGCAGGATGAGGAGCCCTTTGTTTAATAGCCATGATTGACGACTCAGATTTCAGTCGAGGGCTGAGTGACTATAAAATCAGGAAGTGAGGAGGGGGTCCCCTCCCAATCCCTCTTCAAGGCTTTGCCCTGGATGAGCTGATGGCTTCGTCAGTGCAGCTGTTCTTTGCTGACCTCTGCCCTGCTCTTTGCTCCTTTTTTTACTGCGCTTCATGAATTCTGCACCCCAGGCCTCCAGAGCCCTGACTGTGTGGAAACTCTCCTAGGAGGATTTGCTTTTTCAAAAAATAGAGATTGGGATGAGCAGAGACAGCCAGGCAGGTCTGTTCATGCGGGAACACAGGCAGACGCCTCACTTCTCGCACAGATGTTAGACCCCCAAGGTCTCAGGCGGGAGGTGGGCGGAGGATGCTGCTTGTCAGCAAGCCCTCAGGAGGCCAGGCTTCCCTTGTAAATTTATTAAATCCAAAACAAGGAGGCAATTTGGGAGCAAAGAATCCAGAAAAAGGGATCAACGGAAAAGGGATCTTGGGCCAATACCCTGAGCCTGTCAAGATGCTTCTGAGAGCTGATAGCCAGGCCAGGACGAGAGGCGTCCCCCCAGGCCGGGTGAGGCCTGCGTTTCTGGGCATGTTCCTCCTTTCCTGTCCCGGGCTGTCTCCACATGCTAAGTGGCTATGAAACAACGGCCTGCAGTGACTCAGCTTTATAAATAGGACATTTACAGTGAAGATTATAGGAAATTCCCAGAATCTTCTGCCGGCGTTTATTTTAGGTGTGCAGCTTACACAAGTGAAGTCCCATCCACACTCCTCCAGCCTCCCTCCCTCCAGCACCCTTGGACAACCAATCTGAGGCCCATCTCTTCTGCCCTGTGACCAGAAACCTCCGCAGGCAAGGTCCGAGAGGCACCAGGAGAGGAGACTTCCATCCGGAGCAAGGGCTGTACTCAGACTCTCCCGGAGAGCAGCTGACACTTGTCTCACAACCCCCGCACGCCAAGCCCTGTGCTGTCTCGTTAACTTTCACTTACTCCCTGGAGGAAGGTGCATCATTATTCCCATTTGGTAGATGGAGAAACTGGAATCCAAACCCACATCTGACTCATTCCGGATCTCAAGGACAGACACAGACTCAAGTTCCCCTGAACACAGACTAAGAAGGCAAAAGGATCACGGTGAAGAAAGGAGAGCCCTCTGTTTTCTGGAGAGGAAGACAGGAGAAGGGTGCTAGTACCTCGGAATCTTGGGTATGTTTCCCTGTCCCCCAGTGACAGATTTCTTGGCAGGGTGCTGTCTCTGGAAAGCCAGACTAGAGCTTTGAGTGGCTCTGTTCCCTGCTGTAGCTGGGCCTCAAGGAGAAGCTGAGAGGGCTGCCCACACAGGGCCAGGAGGTTCTGAAACTGGGAGTGGGGGGGGTTGGGGCGGGGAGGGGACACAGGCCATTGCAGGTTCAGGAACTAAATGCTGTTCAAATATTTGCCCAGCACCTCCCAGTGAGCTTTGGAACAAGCGGCAGGAGCAGCCCTTGCTGAGTCATGAGTGCTGAAGCATGAAACAGAAATGTGGATACACTGCCTTTCCATGGCTCCCAGCCTGCCTCTGCTGTCTGTCATCAGCTGAAGTCTCTCTCACCAAGGAGCCCTGTTACAGGGGCAGGGCTCTGCTGCTAGGCTGCTGGACAAGGTGGCCCCTTCTTGGGATGAAGCTGGCACACCCACGCCGTCATCCAGCGGCTGGACTGCCAATGCTTTTCTGAGCTGCAGAACTCTGTTTCCAACAATCTGTGAGAGTTCTCCTTATAGATGCCCTCAAAGCTCCTGAAATCACCACATTCAAAATAGAACAGCCCCGACTTGTCTTCTTATATTCTCGCTTTTAGGTAATGGCCTCCTCTCCTAGGCACCGTAATTAGAAAGTGCTGTGTCAGCCCGATTCCTCTGCTCCTCTCCTCCCCACCATGTGGCATTGATTCTCCCTCCTAGTGTCTTTGCCTTTATGAAGTCCCCAAGCCTCCCCTCATCGCCTGGAGTGGATAGCCAACACCGGGGCCTGGCCACATCGATCCCCCCTGCCTTTTTCTGACCCAGGGGGCACTGCATGACCCATGCTGAGCTCTTCCCCAGGATTTTTTGAGCTGAAGCAGAGAGCTGAACACTTCTTTCCTCTCTGTTACCAGATGGAAGGCTGGGAATCCAGAGAGTCCTGTGGCCCTGAGCCCTGCTGCCTGGACAAGGCTGATCTGCAGCAAGAAAGCCCCAGACCGTGTTGCAGAGAGAAGCTCTGGTGAACGCAGAGAGAATTCCTGAGTTGGAGACCCTAATTCAGCCACACTCGGGCTCAGCTCTGTCCTTCCTCCAGTCCATCCTCCTCAGAGTCACCAGAATTCTGTACCACTTTTCCAATTTTTCGTTTAAAAAAAAAATCAAACTACAGAGAAATTTACAGAACGACCCAATGAACATCCACATATCCTTCACCAAGACTCACCAGCTGTTTGGGATTCAGCCCCATCTGTATTTTCTCTCTTTTTCTCTCCCTATAGTTGTACACATTTTTGTCCTGAACTTTTTGAAAATAAGGTGCTGATGTCATAACACTTCTTCCCTAAATATTTCAGTGTGTGCCACCTAAGAACTTGAACATTTTTCTACATCATTACAATGTCATTCGAGAAATTTTATAATGATGTAATATTATCTAATACATATATATCCATATTCATTTTTTCAAGGGAAATATGAATACAGGTATGTTACATAATATTATTAGTTGCCTTTTTTTCCTTTTTCAATTTAAGATCCAGTCAAGGGTGACAGATTGCACTTCATTGTCTGTCTCTTCAGTCCTTGGAGTCTGGAAGAGTACCTCTATCCTTTTTCATATTTCAGGATGTTAATATTTTTATAGCATATCCCTCGATGTGGATTTATTTTTCCGTGTGATTAGAATCTGGTCACATATTTTTAGCAAGAATACAACAGAGGTGATGTTGGGTTCTTCTCAGGGCATTACATTAATAGGCATATGATTATCAATCCGACCGACTATTGGTATTGTTCCCGTTGTGGCTGCTTGTTCCCCAATATCCATTCTATGCATTTTCAGTAATGAAACCCCACTTCCCTTCAATAGCTGTGCACATGGCTTCTCAGAATTAAGCCTGTATTTCCCATCTTCCCTTGCAGCAAGGTGTGGCTGTGTGACTAAGTTTTGAGCAATGGGCTTTAAGGATAATGTGCAACTTCTGGAAAGGGGCCTTAAAATATGAGGAACAGGCCATTTTCCTTCTCCTTCCTTCTTCTTGCAACATAAAATAGCTTCCCTGCTCCATAGTGCTTCCTAATCCTCCCCTCTTCTTTGTTTTTCTTCATAGCACGTAACACCATTGACGTACTATTTATTTTGCTTGTTTAGCATATTATCTGCCACCTCTGTAATGTAAACTCTATAAACAGAACTGACACATCACAGTATATTGGCACCACTTATTAAAATATTGAAATACTTCTGTACCAATTGGTGACTAGCCACTATCCCAAGTCCCCATGGACCACGCCCCTACCCCCCACGGTACCCAACAACCTTGGTTGTCCAGGCCGCCATGACAAAATTCCATAGAATGAGTGACTTTAACAACAGAAATTTATTTCTCACAGTTCTGGAGGCTGAGAAGTCCAATAACAAAGTGATGGTCAATTGGGTTCCTGGAGAGAGCTGGGCACTCTTCCTGGCTTGCAGATGTCTCATTGTATACACACACGAGAGAGAAAGAGATAGAGAGAATTCTCCAGTGTCCTTTTTTAAAATAAGGGCACTGATATCATTGGATCAGAGCCCCATCCTCCTGTCCTCGCCTACCCTAATCACCTCCCAAAGGCCCTGCCTCCAAATACCATCACACTGGAGGTTAGGGCTTTAACATGAATTTGGGGGGAACACAATCATTCAGTCCCTAACACCAACTAAACAGGCAGTGGCTCACACAGTAGGGAGCTTCCAGTATCCTACTTCTGAATTAGGGCCAATGACAACCTGGTTAATCAGTGCCCCAGCTAAGCCCCTGAGTTGCTGAATAAAGATTTGTAGAATGCACGCATGCTGGATCCGAGGATGACACCAAGCCTTTTCCATTGTCTGCCTTACATTCAAGAGGACCTGGAATCAGGGTTTTCAGTAAATAAACAGGAAAACAACAAGCAGCAATGCTTTGCTATTTTAAAAAAAGGATTTCTTATACTTTTTCTCAAGTTTTTTTCTGCTCCCATCCCACCGCATAGGAAAGAGGAAGTGACTCTGAGCAGAAGTATGAAGGGGGGTCATCTTTTTTTCTGCCTTAGGGAAATGCTCATGCACTTGCGCCAGGAGGCATTACTTATAACACTAGAAAGTTGTTTCAGTGCTCTGGTTGTCCAGCAAAAAGGAGACAGCTAAGTGAAATGTGCCGTTGCTACAGCACACTGGAAAACCACTTACAATTTAAAAATGATGAATCGATCTGTGTGGACTGATGTGGAAAGACCCTCATAAATTCGTTGTTGAGAGGAAAACAGCAAGTTGAAACTAATACCTACAGGATTTGTATATAAAAAAACCTCCAATACCTCGTTTTCTTTCTAAAACCTACCTCCTTAAAATGTTATAATGTTAAGCATGCAGGAAAGTTTGGAGAATAAAATAACGAACACTTGTGGACCCACCATGCAGTAGTTTTAGTCAATGCTTGCTGTAATAGAAACCATTTTCACCATACAGCATCTGAAATAAATCTGTCTATTCATTTAACAAATATTTGTTGAACATATACTACATGCTAGACATCATCGTTAAGATTGTGTGAAGGGATGTGGCTATAACTTAACAAGACAAAGCAACTGGCCTTTGTGAGGCTTAACATTTCAGGCAGACAGAAAACAAGTAATAAAGCAAATCCATTGTTACAAATGATGCTAAATGGTGTGAAGAAAACAGAGGATAATAGGTTTGACTTACTTGGGACAGGAGGAGCAGAGCAGGGTGATCGGAGTCCGTGATCTGTGAGCTGAGACTTGAGGGACTAGAAACAATGCCTAGGAAGAGCAGGCTGGGCAGAGAATCTCAGAGCCAGAGCTGGCTGTCTCATTTGCTATGCCCAGTGCAAATGAAAATGCAGGCCAGGGGTGGGGTGTCAGTCTGTCCTTCCCAGGGGCTCACCACCCTAACCTGCCGCAGATGAAAGACCCTCAAAGGACAGCAACCTCTGTCCAAGGACACGCTCGATCCTTGGATCCAGACTGGGTGATAGACCACTGTGGTCGCCTGCTAAATGCCCTGTGGGGCTGCCTGTCCTGACAGAGATGGCCGCTGCCATGCCAGGTCCTGAGAGTTCACACCAGGTGCCCGACTCCCGCCCTCCCCACAACCGTGCCCAGCCCCTGACAGGGGTGAAAGGTGACAGAAGCATGCGGACCACCCTCCTGCCCTGTCGCCAGTGTACCTGGCTATTGTTCCTGGCAAAGGGTGGCAGCAGTCACAGGTAGGCAGGAAGGGTTTGGAAAGGGAGGTCAGATGGGAGGACCACAGGCTAGCTGAGGCTCCAAGCCCAGGGCAAATGGCATGCTCCATTTCCCCCTCAGACATCACTTGCAAAACACAGATTTAAAATTAATTATTAAGAAATTCCAGATGGAGACCCCAGAGCACTAACCCCCAAGCACAGGGGCCCCCTTCTGAGTGCAGGGCTCTGTGCGGTTGCACTGGTCACAGGCCCTGAAGCTGGCCGGCCCCGCTCTGAGTGACAGGAGCAGTGGGGAGCAGAAGAGGGGCAGGGGCCAGGAAATGCTGGGATCTGTGGGTCCTTGTAAAGATTTTCAATTTTGTTCTTTGTCAGTGGGAAACCACCAAAGGGTTTCGAGCAGAGGATTGACAGTTTAAGGTCACAGTGGCTGTGGTGGAGAGAATGGGTTGGGCCATAAAAGAGCGGAAATAGTGCTGACCAGTCCGGGCGAGAGATGACGGTGATTTAAACTCTGGTAGAGGCCATGGAAATGGAGAGAAGTGGATGCATGGGAAATTGGGTTGGCCACAAAGTTTGTTTAGTTTTTCCCGTAAAATAAAAGACACGCTTTTCATTTTCACCAATAACTTTATTGATTTGGAGATTTTGAGTATGTTGGCTATCTCCCATGTGGTATAACATTGATTGTCCTCACTTAACATCTCAATTTGATTGCTATCAAGTTCAACTGGTCTAGCCGACCATGAAACTTCAGACCAGCTCCAGCATGAAACTTCACAAACCACTTTGATAGGTTCGATCAATCACAGCACCTTCTCCATACACTGCACAGGTCTTTTTTTTCCCCACATTTCAGTTGTATTTTTACCTTTCCTGAAATAATAAAGCATAATGTGCCAAAAATGTTGCTTATTTTCCTTCATCTTCAATATTAGAATGGCTATACAAAACTTCACCAATTTTTTTTAAAAAGATTTTATTTACTTATTTTTAGAGAGAGGTGATGAGAAGGAGAAAGAAGAGAGAAATATCAATCGGTTGCTTCTCCCACACCCTCTACTGGGGACCTGGCCTGCAACCCAGGCACATGCCCTGACCGCAATGAAACCGTTGACATTTTGGTTCTCAGGCCAACACTCAGTTCACTGAGCCATGACAAAAGGGGTGAAAATTCACCAATTTTGACAATTTTTTTCATATATTCATGCTGATATGACAGCTGTCACAAGACAATCAAAAATTGTTTCAAACGAAGTTAAAGACAACTAAGCACTTTGTAGAGCCATCTTACAGAAAAAAATCAAATGACCTTTTTGGTCCAACCCAATATTTTTTGGACACAGGGTAAAAGAAAAGGGAGATGCAGAGGTCAAGGAAGTGAGACTCCAGGAGGAAGGAAGATGCATACTGTGGAGCGCAGGGGAAGACTATATGATCAAGAGCTAAGCCTGTGCAAAGTCCATGCCAGACCTGCCTGCACCCCGGGATCCCGGGAACCTCAGTATTGCAAATGATACCTGTTGGTTGAATTGTTCTTATGTCTGGATGAAGTAGGCAGAGTGAGCTGAGCTCTTCTCTGTCACCCTAGCAAGTGGTACCTCGCCCACCTGACCTTTTCCACCAGACACTAGCCCAGAGGATTTTGCTCATCAGCTTGCAGGACAACTTGTCTGAGGAAGCCTGGGAAAGCTGCGGGTGCCTGTTCTTCCCTCCCATGCCCAGCAGAATGGCCTCACCTCTTAAAACCCATATGCACGAATGGAAACAAAGGCCAGCCTACAGCTGGACCCAGAGATGAAGAAGAGTGAGAACAGTGGTTGTATCAGTGAAATCAACTTGAACCTTGGTTACCTTGAATGCTAAGTGTAGCCTTCCTGCCTGCCTGCCCGAACCCTTTCCTCTGCTCAGGACCTCTGCTCAGTAGGTTCTAAGCACGTATGTGTTTGCAGGGTGGGGTGAGGAGGTGGCGAAGGGAGATACTACTATTGGCTGGCTTTCCCAGCAGAGGGCTGCAGTGGGTTTCTATTTTCATTCAAATAGCAATGTCAAAGAAACCTCAAGGTCTCCTTTTTGTAAACCAGTAAGAAATTTCCAACAAGGGAAGGAGCACAGAGAAGTGGGGGGTGGGAAGACCCAAGGATTAAGGAGGAAGAGAAAGGCAGAGGTTTGTCCAGCTGAGTGCTTTGTAGAGCTGACTGCCAGCTGTCCAGGCTTCTGGAGGTTGTTGGCTTCTGAAAAGAGGCCACAGGCAAGTAACAAGTCGGAGAGCATTCTTACAGGCTTTGCTAATGCGGAGGAAATGCAGCCCTGGTTTGACCTAACCATTGGTCCCTCTTGAATCAATATTAAAAGCTGTCGTTTTCTCCCTCCCTGGTGGCAAGGTTAGTGGAAAGAAATCCAACTATGAGTAATGTCTTAAACCTATTACTTTAGAGTCGTCAGAAAGAAAAGGAGCCTGAAGAAGAAAGAAAACTCCTGCCTTTATTTCCTGTTAATTGGGTCAAGGAAAACTCCTTCAAATTACTGAGCTGTTCTCACTGTTCTCCAGCAGGTGCACAGGCGACATGAGTCTGGCTCCAAGTTTGCTTGTGCTCGAGAGTTCTCAGGACTGTCACTTAACTGAAGACAAACAGCGTGGTGGGATCCAGCGTTTCTCAACGTGCCTGCAGGAAGCTAGTAACTCCAAGAAAAGATACATTTGAGAAGCACTGGATTTGGAAGAAATTAAGTGGGTTAGTAAAGAAACTAAACGGGTATTAAATATGCTCATGGGCAATGTGAATCTCCAAGAAAAATGTGGAAGACCCTGGTGGTTTTCTACTTAATACCATTCCCCCCTGCCCCACCACCTTCCCCGCCCCCCCGCCCCCAACTTCTTTGCTCAGATAGCCTGGATTTTGTTTGGCTATGACACCTGTGTGTTGAGTGGGCTCCTTCTCCAGTGCCCAGGTTGGTCTAAGCCATCCTTTCTAACAGTGATTGCATTAGGTTTGGACATGTGCTGTAGCCCTGCCCATTGTGGTGTCAGAAAAATCAGGCCTGGGGACTCCTAGAAAGGTTTTCCTCACTCCTAAAGCAAAACACAGGATGTGCACTTGCCTCTTCCTGTCTTTGGACATTATCACGTGTAGACACGAGCCTGGAGCTGCTGCAGAATCTCTAGGGAGAAGCCAAGGACATCCAAACAGCTAATCTCAATTCCTGACGCTCTTAAAATGCTGTGTTAGCTTTTTGGGTTTGTTTCTTCATTGTTCAGGTGTTCTGTGTTTTTTAGATAATAGCACCCCAAAACCAAAGGGGACACAAATATGCACCGCAGAAGGTCCCTCTGGACCGGCACTCACTGAGAATGCTTTGGGAAAGGCCAATGGAGTTGGGAGTCAGAGCTGCAGGGGGTTTACTTTAGGTTCTAAAATTCCCATCAGCTCTTCAGCCTCCTTTTCAATTTTGTGACCAGAACGTGTTCACTAAGGCAACATAAGCCAAGTGCCTAATACTGTGTGCGGCACATAGTAGGTGTGTCATAAATCATTAATAACATGGGGTAGGGGAGGAGAGAAATACTCCAGTTTTAAATCTCATTTCTGTCTAAGAGTTCTAACCATTCCAAAAATAAAAATCCATGTATTCTGGCCCCATACCAGTTTTATAACACCTTCCAGCCCTCCACTCAGCAGGTCAAAGATAAAATAAAGACACAGTAGACGTCCTCCACAAGCACCCTGGCCCCAGCACCCACAGTTCCCTCACTCTTCTGTTCCAACGAGCCCAGGATCCTGCTGGGCCGAGCTCCCTGGTTGGCCATTGTCCCCCTGTGCATGATAATGGCTCTGGTACACTTCACAGTGAGAACTTCCACATGTACCAGATGCCTAGAAACTCATGTGGATGCCAAGGGATTGAGTTCCTCCCTGTTCAGTGCCCTGGCTGAGACTCAGAGCAACAGCTGGCAGACCTGGGCTTGGCTCTCTCCCTCTCTCTTCCATTGAGACAATTTGCATGTATGTATTACATACCTTGAAAAAGAATCCCAGGATTTTTTCTTCTGCGTGTATTCATCCATGATGCCAGCTAAGGTCATCAGTCAGTATAATGAAACCAAACAGACAGATGGGAGCAAATCGTTCTGCCATTTTTCTAGACCTTCGAGTTGTACATCAAATCTGAACCTCCACACTTATTTCGCCCACCGTTTTTTATTTTTATTTATTTTTAAAGATTTTATTTATCTATTTTTAGACAGAAGGGAAGGGAGGTAGAAAGAGAGGGAGAGAAACACCAATGTGTGGTTGCCTCTCACTTGGCCCCCACCGGGGACCTGGCCCGCAACCCAGGCATGTGCCCTGACTGGGAATCAAACCGGCGACCCTCTGGTTCGCAGCCCGCACTCAATCCACTGAGCTACACCAGCCAGGGCTCGCCCACACTTTTTTAATGTGTTGGTGAGATTCACAAAAATCTCCCCAGCTCTGTGATCAAGCGGTGACTTCAAAATCGCAATGTAACCGCGCTTCTTCATCGCCGTTAGAGACAGATGATGACTGTGGAGCACATGTGGCCTATTATGAAGTAGGCCTGTCTCATTTTATTGGTGCTCTTGATGCTCTTCGGCTAATCAGCCAGGTCATTCATGGCTTTAAGGCAGCGCGGAGAGATGATAGAAAAACTGTGACTTCGCTGTGCTCTGCGTGGGCCGACAAACAGCACAGAGAGGCAGCTGTGTGAGCGCGTGCACGCTCGTGTGCATGCAGGGGTGCGCCTATGAGCATGCACACCACACCCAGGCGTACAGGCTCAGTAGAAATGTGGTGAGGTAGATCAGGCAGTACAGTCATCCCTCGCTATGTCGCGGTTCACTTATTGCGGCTTCACTGTATCATGGGTTTTTAAAATATATATATATCTAGTTCTGTATCACAGAGTTTTCACTATATCATGGGATTCTGCGGTAAAATTACGCAGCATTTTGTTAAAATTATGTAGGTTTAAGAGTGTAGAAAGTGTTTAAGAGCATATGAAGTGTTTATAAGAGTGTGGGAAAGGTTAATAAGAGAGTGGGAAAGGTTTATAGGAATGTGGGAAGGGTTTATAAAGCCTTAAAATATATATAAATAATACAATAAATACAACGGTGCTATTTCGCGGATTTTCACCTATCATGGGGGTCTCTGGAAGGTAACTCCTGCAATAGGTGAGGGATCACGGTATTATTATCCCCCTTTTACAGACCAGGAACTAGATGTTCAGAGAGGTACAGGGACCTGCCCAGGGTGGCATCACCAGTCAGTGGCAGAGCCTCTTGTGAGAACAGGCCTCTGGCTCCCAGGCCATGAAGAGCAGGTCACGTGTTCAGCAATGAACTCGCTGTTCAAGGAGGATGGGAGAGGCAGATACATATTAAATCAAACAAACAAACAAAACAAACATTTCTACTGCAGCCAGGAGCTCTGAATGCTCCAAGAGCATTGGACATTTGACTCCTTCTTTCCTTCCACCTGTCCCCATCTCTGAGGGGAAAAGAGACCATGCTGCACGGGCAGGTTCTCGGGAGAAAAGCAGACAGCGTGAAGAGCTACATCACCCAAGAGGCCAGGTAAGGCAGGGGACCCTGCATATTGGGACACCTGTGGCGCTGAGCACGTGCAGAGAAGACAGGGAGCAGAGGTACCAAGACAGGGGATGGGACAGCAAGAAAGGGGTGTGCTCTTGACTTCTGGGGTAGTTGGAGATTAACACTCTTCTTTGAGCAATGCTTTAAATCCGATAGTTTTCTGGGACTGAGTTTCGGGAGGCCTAACCTGTGAAATGTTGCACGTGCAGTGGCGCAGATGCCCACTGTTCACTTAGAGTAATACTTGGTGAGTGCCGTGTGTCAGTCTGGGAAGCCTTCCTGGAATATATGCTTTTGAGCCAAGTTTTAAAGCTGTGCTCCTTATTCTCTGAAGTACGTTGGAATCACCTGGGGTCTGATTCAGCAGGGCTGGGGTGGGGCCTGTGACTCTGCATTTCTAACAAGCTCCCAGATGATGCTGATGTTCTGAGTAGCTAAATTACAAAGTAAGAGTTACCTAATTGAAAAGGGCAGGTGGGGGGAGGGGCGGTCATTCAGAGAAGACATTCCTGTTGGCAGGCAATATAGAGCAAAGGTCAAAGGTGAGAAGTACCACGAAGAGCAGGGTGTGTGAAGGGGGATGGGTGAGGCTAGAGAGGTGGGTGGGACCTCTCCTAAAGAGGGCAAGGGACTTGTGAGGAGGGCTTGGTAAGGTGAATGAAGAGCTTGGATTCATCTCACGGCTTGAAGTGCTTGAGTGCCTGGAGACTAGATAAGAGCGTGAGTCCCTTGCCCCACCCAGCAGATCCTTGAATGTGTTGGTTTTGGGGAGGGCATCAAATCTGCATTGTTAGAGAAGCTCTCAAGGCAGTTCAAATGCAAACTAAAGTTTGACAGCCCAGTGCTGGGTATTTAAAGGGTTTCAGACTGGGGAGGGCCAGGTCAGATTTGCATTTCATGTGGATCCCCAGGGAACCAGAAGAGCACGGGCTGGGAGCAGGGAAGCTAGTGAAGGGGTCAATGTGGCTGTGCAGACCAGAGAAGCTGAGGACTTGGGCCAGGATCCTGGCAATAGGAATGAAGAGGAGGGTGAACTCAAGAAATACTCATTGGTGACTCCTTGGTGAGCTACTGATAGACTCCCAGTCATGGATATACGGGGGCAAGAGGGATGATGAGTTTGATTTTAGACCTGCCAAACTTGGGGCACGTCCAGGTAAAGAAGTTTATTGAACAATTGGAATTGAGGGTCTGAATTTCAGTGTGAGGACCAGGTCTGGCTACAGATTTGAAAGTCAGCAGCTTGTAGTTTGTTTACCTTTAAACGTCACAGTGAACTTCGTGTTGGCTGAAGTGGGCTTTTCAGATTTTCCTGATTTCCATCAACAATGATGTTGATACTTGGTGTGTACAGAGGCCAGACCCTTCCTGGAGAATTCTGAGCTCAGAGGAAAAGCAGTATTCCCCATGGGAGGCTGGCAAGGCCTGTGAAGGGATGAGGTTGGCCTCCTAGAATCAGTTCAGGAGAAGGAAGGAACTGGGTCAAGGGACCCGCCTATCAAATCCAACTTCCTGCTGTGATTTGACCTTACACAGGTTTTCACACCCCGAGGGCAAATCATGACAAACGTAGCATCAGCTCTCCTAAATTTCTCACTTTCTTCCCTTATGGAGCAATGCACTAGGTTCCAGTCCTTAAGGCACCCACAGTCAGCTGGAAGAGACAGACAAGGAGTTGGATGTCTATGGTGCCATGTGTGGAGTGCAGAGAAATCTAAATAAAACTGAGGTTTCAGGAAAGACTTAGTGGAAAAGGTGACACCTGTTATATTTTGAAGGAGGAATAGAAGTTGGTTGGATGACAAATAAAGGTGAGAGAGAAGAAACATTTTAGAAAGAAGAAACAGCAGCTGCCAGGCATGGGATCATGAACTAGGACATGGTCAGGGCACACTGAATAATTAGAAATGGCTGGAGCAAAGGACATGTTGAGACAAACATTGGAAATGAGCCTAAGCGGGAAGGGGGCAGAGGCTATCATGAAGGGCTGCACTGTATGCAAAGATACTAATTTTAAAATATAGTTGTGTGTTGCATAGTGGAACCACATATGCTATGGTGGTCCCCTAAGATTATAATGGGGCTGAGCCCTGGCTGGTGTGGCTCAGTGGATTGAGCACTGGCCTGCAAACCAAAGTGTCGCTGGTTCGATTCCCAGTCATGGCACATGGCGGGCCACAAGAGGCAACTACACATTACTGTTTCTCTCCCTCTCTTTCTCCCTCCCTTCCCCTCTCTCTAAAAATAAATAAATAAAATATTTACAAAAAAAAAGATTATAATGGAGCTGAAATTCCTATTGCCTAGTGATGCAGCCTTGGTGAAGTCACAGTGCAACATATTACTCTGTGTCTGTGGTGATGCAGATGTAAACGAACCTACCGTGCTGCCAGTCACGTGACATGTGGCTAACGTGCTGCCAGTCACGTGACATGTGGCACGTACAATTCGTACGGTACCCAATACTTGCTAATGGTAACAAACGCCTGTGTTACTGGGTTATGCATCCACGATAGCATACTTTTCATCATTATTTTAGAGTGTGATCTTTCTGTAAAACAGTATGCCATGTTTTGCTGGAAACAGCTTCATACTTTCGTGTTTACCTCATCTCTTGATTGCATCTTTTTTCTTGTGCTTGATTTAATCTCATGTTGCTTTATAAATTTAGTGTAGCCAAATGTACAGTGTTATAAAGTCCAAAGTAGTGTACGATAATGACCTAGGCCTTCACATTCACTCACCACTCACTCACCGAGAGCCACTTCCAGTCCTGCAAGCTCCACCCGGGGTAAGTGCCCTGTACCCTTGAGCCATTTTTTATCTCTTATATGGTATTTTTACGGTACCTTTTCTATGATTAGATATGTTTAAATGCACAAACACCATGGTGTTACAGTTGCCTGCAGCACTCAGTATGGTAACATGCTGCACAGGCTGTTAGCCTGGGAGTGATAGGCTGTACCAGGAAGCCTAGGTATGCGGCTGGCTATACCATCCAGGTGTGTGTAATAGCCCTCTGTGATGTTCACACAACAGTGAAATCACCTCGCAATGCATTTCTGAAAATGTATCCCTATCATTAAAGTGACTCATGAGCATAATCTTGAAAACCTCTGAGGTGCCATTTAAGGACAGATGGGTGTGGAGCACTGGTGATCACCCAGGCGTGAAGGGGACTTGAACAAGAGAGTACAGGCTCAGTCCCCCACACTTCCTGCTGGCCCAACCCCCAGACATACCCTCAGCTTCTCCTCCTGACAGCCAGCAGCCAAACAAGCCACCGTCTCAGTCCAGGCTCCTGCAGTAGCCCCCTCACCAGCCTCGCTTCTGTACCTCACAACCTGTTCCCCACAAGGCAGCCGGAGTGACCTGTTAATGATGTAAGTTGTATCATGTCCCTCCTCTGTTTAAAACCTTCAATGGCTTTTCATTGACTGCTCTTGGAATAAAATCTAACCTCCTTACCACAGTGTACTTGATCTCATCCTTCCTACTTGTCTGACCTCATTTCCAACTGTACTCTGTCATTGTTCACGCTCCTGACACCTGGTCCTTCTTTCTATTCTTTACACATGCCCAGCTCATTCCCAGTTAGAGCTTCTTGCTCATTCTTCCTTCTGCCTGGATCCTTGTACAGCTATCACTTCTTGTCTTTCAAATTGTAATTTAAATACAACTTCTTTGACAGTCCCCTCAATCTATAGGAGCTACTGAGTGGTTCTCTGTTGAAACACCCTGTTTCAATTCTCTGAACAGCTTTTATTACTGTATGGTACTCTACTGTTTATTTGTCCATATATACATATATTGTCTCCCTCCTCTGTAGCTGATAGTCTCCAAAAATAGCTGCTGTCAATTCCTTCTCACTGTACTCACATGCTGGTTCACCAGGCACGAGGTGGAATCTGTTTCTCCTTCCACTGAACCTGGACTGGCCCACGACTTCTTATCACTGGCCTTCACTGACCAAACTCAGCAGAAAGACGCTGTGTAGTTCTGGGCTTCACTTTGGAGAGGCTTGTCAGATCAGCTTCCAGTTTTATTCTTGGGGGCAGGCTGCCGTGTAACAAGTGTGACTCCCTGAGACCAGCATGGGGGGCGGGGGCAGTCCATGCTTCTGTGTGGAGGATTACTGAATAGACAGGTATGCAGTGGGGGTGAATGTCAACACGTGAGTGATCTTGGCTGACCCCCAACCTAGCCCTGACCCAGTTCCTGACGGAGAACTGCGAGGTCTAATAAACCCTTCTGTTTGAAGTCGAAGTGTTGGTGTTCTGTTATACGGCAGTAGGTGACTGAAACACCCTCCCACTGGAATGAGGCTTTGAGAGCTTTGCCTGGCCATACCTGGCACAGACATAGACTCCGTAGATGTTTGTCGAATATGTGAGTTTGAGGAAAATGGAGTTAACCATTGACTAGAAGTCTTAATAAAGCAAAAATGCTGATGTTTGACAGTATGAATGCTGGTTACCAGGGAACTGAAGTGAGAATGTAGGGTATAAGAGATGCACGTGTGTGTGTTTAAACACGTTTAGAGATAATGGAGTTTAACATTTCACTGCTGAGTTTTGAGGAGATGCAAGATAGGAACATGCTGAAGTAGAAGACAAAGACCACTGAGGTTGAGCTGGTAAACAAACCTGATGCTAGGATATTGACTGAGACACCTACTAGAAAAGTAAGCTTTCCCAGGATGATAGCTGTAGGGAGAGTCCCTGGAAGTTTCCACTTGAGAACTGTGAGAGACCCACGGGGGAAGGTGGTAGGTATCCTTGAAAAGATCTAGTTTCAATGAAGGCATAAAGCATTCAGTGAAGAGTCTTAGGGAATAGGACGGAGAGAGGGTTCCGCATGGAACAGAGGAGGGCACCCCAGGGAAGGCTGTGGGAGGAGGCTGCAGCGGGAGATGAGTCTGGGGGGTGGGTGCGGAGAACAGTGCTGGGGTGAGTGTCGGGCAGGGCACCGATGAGGCTATGAGGCTTTCACTCAGAGCAGGAGTGAAGGATGACTGATGAGATCACGAGGGAAGTTAACTGGCCCCAAGATTTTGGCTGGCCTGGAGAGAGAAAAAATTTGGTTTTCCTGCCAACCCATCCAGAAGATAAATAATGTTTGCTGTTGGCAGTAGAGTCAGCAATCTGAGACCATTTCTCAGGATTCCAAATGAAACTAGCGAAAAGATGCAGGTGGGGCGTGGTTAGGCCCAAGTCGGTAAACACCCCAGTGCCCTGCTGGCCTTGACATGCAGCTCTGAGCCGAGAGGGCAGAGCAGGCAGGCTGAGGCCGGGGAGGAGCTGCAGGGCTCACCCACTTCCAGACTCTGCGAAGCTTGGCTTTAGGTGAAGGGTTGGCATGGCTGATCCGAGTTAACCATGTGGGACTGGTACCCTAAAAGTCTGCAGAAAGGTAAACTGGCCCGAGTCACATCTTTCAAAGCCTTTAAAACAGTAAACTATATATTCTTTCATATTACCAAAGTAAAACATGTTTAACATAAGCACTTTGTTTTCAAATCTCCAAAGCAAAGACAACTTCCAGCCCAGACTCCTCATTCCTGTCTCCATCTACACACAAAACAATGAGCATGAGGAACAGATAAGTCCTTTACGTACTATTAAGTTCCCATTTTAATAACCCAGTCACAGTCTCTCTGGGCTACTCAATTTCTTGCCCTGATTCTCAAGTCAAATGGAACTAAGCAAAGGACTGGTAATAGCACTATAACAATGGTTTCCTTCAAGCCCTTCTGGTCTGTTATTCAAACTGAAAGGTATTTATTAAGTTCCCACTCATTCGTCAGGTCTGTTTTGATTACAGGGCACTGAAATCTGAGGTAAGATGGCTTAGGCCATGAAGGAAATTTTTGGGTTTACACAAATTAGAAAAAAGAAAAGTCTGGAGGGTCAGCTCAACCCACCGCTTAAACGATGTTGGCAAGAATCACACTCCCCACTACCCCAGCTTCTGAGTTCTCATTTTTTTCAGCATCAGCTTTATCTTATTTTACCCTAGCTGGTGACTCCCAAAAGCTCTAGGCTTATTTCCTGCCAATTTAGTAGTACCCACAAAAAGAACACATTTCTGAGGTATGGTTCTCACAGGTGGTCATGTGCCTATCCCTGTACTAATTGTGACAAGGTGAATGTGATGCTCTCATTGGTCAGACCTGGATCACATGTTCCCTCTGGGTGTAGGCGGTCCCACCCAAGCCACACAGATAGGAAAGGTTGGTTTCCCAAATGAGAACTACAGTTACCAGGGGCAGGGGCATGGCAGGCAGTGCTGATACAAAGAACAGGCAGCCGCTACAGAGACCAGTGTCATGGATATGTGACTGTGCAGTTACACAGGGCCTGGCCCTTAAAAGGACCCCACATGTGGTGTAATGCTCTGCTGTCACTATTTTGAAATTCTTAATAATTTTTGAGCTAGGGGCTGACGCTGGGATTTCGTACCAGCGAAATCCTTTGGGGGACCGTACCCTGACGCGTGAATCAATCTTACCCAGAGACATGCTTGGAGATGAGAATCTGGCTGCCACGGGTCTTTCCCTCCACCTCCATCTTGGGAAAAAAAGACCTTGTGGTAGCTTAGCCGGGGTTTTTATTAGAGGCTTTAGGACATATTTACATTGGATTGATTATTCATGGGATTATACAGAACAAGGATAGGTTTACTCATTAGCAGAGCATTAGGATGTAAATTCAGGTCCGGTGGCAGACAGGACCAGGGTAATACATTAAACAGGAGGCAGGTAAATTGAGGGTAAGCTAGCTAGGGCTGTTAACTTTTAGGACCATAGAACATTGAGGCAGTGATTTATTAATTTAAGCTTCCGGACTTTGGGAGGAAGAGGCTCAGCAAGTCAGAGAATTTCTTAAGATACATTTTTGCCAAATTCCCATTAGAGAATTCCTATTCCACAGACATGATCCACACTTGCCCACACGGGAATCACACAGAGCTGCGCTCAAAACGCGTAAATTCTCAGGACTGCGTGTTTACACGCGTGTGGAAAGAACTGCCACAAGGGGCCCTACATTTTCATTTTTCACTGGATCCTGCAAATTATGCAGCCCATCTTGCTGCTACACTACTATGTCCACTGGGAAGGCTTCTAGAAACTCATAAAACCGAGTCCCTTCAGAGACAAGGAAACACAGGGCACATTTGGGAAAAAGCAAGCAGTCTGTGCTGGTTGAAAGGAAATAATGGAAAGTACATTCATTCATTCATTCATTTACTCACTCACTTATTCATTGAAAACTTCACTAAGGGCATCCTGCTACGACCAGGGAGCAGGAAGAGAAAAACTTGAGGCCCTCAATGGCCGTCAAGGCCCTCGAGAAGCTCAGTCTGTCAGAGAGAGAGGCGTGCGCACAGACCCCGAAAGGCAGAGTAGGGGGTGGGATGAAAGTAAGCACCAAAGCTGTAGGAGCTCAGAAAAGGCACCACTAACCCTGACTGGAGGAGGGGCCCATGGTGGAAGCATATGATTTCTCCATAGAAGCCAATAGTCTTGGAGCACGTTAAACTTCTTGGCTGGCAACAGACAGGGAGACTTACGGAGATGGTTCCACGGAGCAGGAGACATTGTGGAACGCTTCCAGACAGAGGCTTGTGGATGAGCTCCCCTGGAGCACCACTGCCCCCAGCCCCCACCCCAGCCACTGAACATCTTCAGGTCTGACTTCAGTGCCAGACCTAAGTGCCAAGATTTTTGCAATTATCAACTCAGCACGTAAAATACTTCTTACATCTTGGGCAGAATATAGAAAATACTTGATTTTCCAGGAAGGAGACAACATTGAAACAATCAAAGAAATCTCACCTTCTAACCCCAGGACTTTGCATTTTATATGAACCATCTTCACCCTCTTTTCACAATAGAATGATTTAGCCCCATACGCTATATTTCAGATCGAGAATTCAGGCATCAGAAGACTCACACTGGGCAGTGTAATTTTCCTCTAGCACATATTCGACTCTTTGTCCCTGTGGAGAATCATCATAGACTTAGGCTTTTAACTGGTTCCAACTAGCTGTGATCACTTTTTTCCCTCAAAAAGTTAAAATTTGCTCAAAAAAGAAAATTAACATTGTACAACAATTAAAATTAAAGCAGGGTGCCTGCTCTCTAGGAGCTTACATTGTTTTTTGGGAGAACAAGCTCTAACAGAGGGAAAATGCAGGGAATAGAAGGCAGCAGCGCACGCAAGAAGCTATTCTGTCACGGTCTTTGAATGTACTGATTAACACGGGAGCTAAGGAGTTTCCTCTGGGGAGAAAACGTGAATCAGCTTTGCAGCCGGATTCAGAAACCTACACGCATCTCTGGGTGAAGGGAGGGGAAGGGCACACCTGACTGTACAAGGCTGGGGAGGAAGAAGCAGCATGACCGAGTGTCCCCCTGGACTAGCAAGTGAAGGCTAAGGTCACTCACAGACCAATGTGAGACCTCCTTAAAGCAACGAGGAAAGGCTTCAGACATCTATTGCTGAGTAACAGATCACCAGAAAACTTAGTGACTTACAATAACCACAATCATTTTATTCTTATTGTTCACGGTTCCAGGGGTTGACTGGGACCAGCTAGGCAGTTCTTACTCAGAGTTTCTGATCTCTAATGTTTGTGGTTACAGACCAATGGTGGTTGGAGTTGGAGTCATTGTAAAAGCTTCTCTGCTTCTATACTGGCTTTTACCTCATCTGGGACTTTCCACCAGAACATGCCTTTCCCTGTGGCCAGGCTCCCTCACAGTACGGTGTCTGGGTCCCGAGAGTGAGGCAGGATGTGGAAGCTCCCCATTTCTGAAGGGTTGAGGCCGGACGCTGGTGTGGCATCTCGTACCTGCATGCTATTGGTCAGTTTCAGAGACCAGATTTGAGAGGGGGCAGAGAGCACCACCTCTGCCTGGGACGTGTGTCAAAGAATTTGGGGGCCATTTAAAAAAATAGAAACACTGTTATTTGAGTTTGAGGTGTATTACATGGATTCTCTGAATTCTCACAACTATTAAGACCATTTTATAAATGAGGAACGAGGCACAGAGAAAACAAGTGACTTGCTCAAGATCACAAAACACTCTAGCTCCAACACCCACGTGTTTAGCTACTACTACCTAATAGGTTCTCAATTCCTGGAGGAAGAGGGATCTTCAAGGAATGCGGACCCTTGGTGGGAAGGGGCCCGAGCAACCCTAAACCAGACACTAATGTGAATCTGACTACACTGTTCCCGAAGGTGTTCACTCAGACCCTGCGACACTCAGGCTCAGTGTTGCCTGACACAACCTTTCCACTGGGAAGGGGTTCAGAAATAGGAAAAACATTGGTGTACGCTGACCTGCCCACAGAGAACTTTGTGAGTGTTTTCTTTGTCTGGGCCCTGAAGGGCAGGTAGGATTTGAGTTGTGGAGAGGAACGGAAAAGAATTACTAAGGTTTTCTTGTGGACACTCTCAGATCCTCAGACTTTGGTCTTCATTGGCTTCATTTTCCTGATGCAATATATCAGGGTCTCCTGTTAAAAATAAGTCATCCTTTCCTTCCATGTCTTCAGTTTGGGGACAGGTGATTTGCCAAAAAGACATTGAATTCAACTAAAATAGCTTTGTCCTATTACACACAAAATTTATTCTTGGGTTGTGTTAGTATATTATCCCCTTACAGTACCCAGAGAACCTTTCTCAACAGGAAACCTCAGCGACTTATTCTCTGTGTGAAGGTCTGTTGAAAAGGGCAGGGAGTAATTCAGCAGGAAAAAAGTTAGAGTTTCAACTTAATTCTGGCTTGATCATGTGGTTGGAAGGTCAAAACAAACCCCTGCAACATTAGTTTTTGTTCAAAGCTCACTTGGAGAGCTTGCATACGACTCTTTGATCTTGTAAGTCTGGCCTGAAGGCTTCGGGCTCTCGGAGTGTGTTTTGTGGTGAAGTTGCTGTGTTTTTGCATAAAGACCTACAGTTAGAGTGTAATTTCCTGTCCTGCTTTCTGCAGTGTGGTTACGTCTACATCACACAGTTTGTCTTGGGAGAAGGGAGATGTGTGGCTGTTTTCTAAAATCATCCAGATTGGGACCCCAAAAGAAAAGAGTTATGAGGCACATCCAATTTTAGAGGAAATCCTGGAAAACATTGTGATGAAAAGGTACCTCCTTCCTTAAAGCCAGGGCGGTTTGTCCGTGGAACTGAGCCCTGAAGCCCAGTGAAAGGCTTAGGAGCTACTCCTGGTAGATCGGGTCAATACATATTCACTCTTATGAATGGCGGGCTTTCAGTCCCTAACCCGCAGAGCATCCAAGGGAACTGGGTTGCCTTCCATACACTACACTCACAAACAGAGAAAGCAAGGCCAGGCTTCAAGTTCAAAGGAGACCCAGCCATTTCCAACAGGCTACTTAAACAAAAATTTTAACTCAAGAAATACATGTTTATTGTAGAAAACAGCATAAAACTGCATAAAAAGACAATTTTTTAAAAGCTACCTGTAATGCTATTACCAGAAGTAATTACTGTTATTTTGGTATAGTGCCATATATATATCTATATATACACACACATATAATAATACACACACACGTATAAATTATTATAGGGTCATGCTTTCCATGTTGTTTTGTTCTTTGTTGTTTTTCATATAACACTATATCATGAAGGTTTTTCATATTAATAAATACATTTCAATGATATTGTTTAATATTTCTTTGCAAAGCTATATTATTATTTATATAAAGAATCTTCTATTATTGGAGATTAACGTTCACCTTTTTTTGCTATTATAAGTAACACTGTAGTGACTATTCTCAATTACCCTATTTTTTGGACTATAAAACATGATTTTTTCCCCCAAATTTGGGAGGAAATGGGGGTGTATCTTATAGTCCAAATATAGCTTACTTGAGTTCTGTTTACATTTACATTGATGAAATATTATGTTATTTATGTTTTTAAATATTTTACCACATTTTTTGCTTCAAAATTATTTTTCCTATTTTTCTCCTCTAAAACCTAGGTGTGTCTTATGGTCCAGTGTGTCTTATAGTCCAAAATATACAGTATTTCCTTAGGAAGTGTTCCGAAGAATGTAATTGCTAGGTCAAAGCTTATGGACAATAATAAGGATTTTGCTACTATATTAGTCAGGATAGGCTAAATGTTGTAACAAACACCCCCAAATCTTAGTGGCTTAACACAATAAAGATTGATTTCTCTCTTGTCTTACAATTCAGTGCAGTCACCTGGTTGGCGGTGGAGGGCGCTCTGCACAGTCCTATGGAACCAGGATTTGTTCCCCACTTGCCAGGGCCTTGGAGTTCTCCACTGGGTCTTCTGAGTCTCACTGAAAGACAAACGGAGAGAGAGTCTGATAGCAGAGAGGAGAGAATGGAACATTGCACAGCCGGTTTTAGGGCCAGACTTGGAAGTAACTCCCATCACTTCCTCTGTCCACCTTTCAGTTGTCCAGAATTCAGTCACATGACCACTTCTAATGGCAAGGGCATCTGGGAACTGTAGCCTTCCTGAGTGTGGGGGGTGGGCAGCGGGGAGAGTGTTTGGTGAATATGGAGCATTGTCCCTGCCTTAAACATAAATTACCAAATTGCCAATGAACCAAGTTTTCCCGGTTTACCTTCCCACCATCAGGGTATGAGAATTCCTACTTTCCTATGCTCTCTATTTTTGTGTTCCATTTTCTGTAGATCTGCATGTGGCGTTGTTGTTTCTCTGCATAGGTAGACTCAGAGTGCCTGTTTTTCTCTTTGGAGATAATCTCACTGCAATCAGGACCCAGAGAGCCTCTAGAAAGCGAGGACTCTGCATCCCAGACAGCAGTCCTGTTTCCTCGGCTGGCCTGTGTTTCTGGGTCTTTTTCTGCCTATTTTTTCCCTCTCTGTGCTGAAGAATAAGAGATGGTATGGTCGTGTCTGCAGCCTTGGTGACCTTTGCAGGGACCCTCCCCCAAGGCCTGGCCCCAGCATCATCCTGAATGCATGGCTCCTTCAGGGACAAGGGAAAGAAGATCGGAGCTCTGCATTTTCTGTGCCATCTCAGTTTGTGTTCCAGCTTCCCATACATTTTCACACACACACACACACAGTCCAAGAACGAAACTGGGAGACAAATATAGCACCCTCATGCTGACTTGGCACATTGACCCTGATGAAATCATCCAGTGCCTCATCCTTAGTACTCACTGTTCCACTGGAATAATCCTTCCCCAGTGAGTAAACTGTTAGAAATCATAGTGGGAAGGCAATACAGTTGTGCAAAGCCTATTCTTGTTTGCCTTCGAGTGAACCCAGGTTGCTGAACACCAGCTTACATCTGAGCTGTGGTTTCCTCCTCATTTTGAAATTTAGTTTCTAGAAGATAATGTTTTCGAATGGCTTCTCATTCATGTCTTCCTCAGGGACTACTCGCCGTTGCCTGATGGCTGTCTGGTAGGCCTGGCCCCTTGGCAAAGCAAGGTTTCCAGTGAGGTGTTAGGGAAAAAGTCTTTTTAAATTGTACTTGTTCAGCCTCGTTAGGGAACTGAGGACCTCATTGTCAGTACAGAAGAACATGCAAACCAAGCAAGTCACAGATTTTCCAGGCATGCTGAGCTTCTGGGCCTAGGCACAAGCATTCTGAAAAGCCTAGGATAGTTTGTATGTTTTCCTAAGAATGGACCAAGACCTTGTCTTTCCAAGTTGCCCTCTCTGATCTGTCCCTGAGAGGCAGCAATAGTCTCTGAGGAGCGATAACAGCAGAGCCTCCTGGGTGAGTGAATCACAGCAACTGCAAGCTTGCTGTATGACCTAGAAATGGAAACAGGAAGTAGCTTAGAACTATAAAGAGCACAGCCAAGGAAGGACTGCAGTAGAATTCTCCACTGATGACAGAGTATACAATGTGCAGAGTTGGAGCTTCGCATCTTTTCTTTCTCTCCGTTATCATGACGCCGCCTGGCAGGGATGGGCCATCTGAATGGGGAGTGGGATATCTTCCTAGAGGTGGGACCCAGGGCTGGGGAAGCGGGTCAACTGTGGATCAGTAGCTCTCTCCAGAGTGAGCGCATCCGTGTGACGTCACAGTCCCTTTCCACCTCACCTTTGCAAGTGGATTTGAGTTATTGAGATACATTTTGCCAGGCCTTATAAATCTAAATTCTTAAGGCACTTCCAACAAGAAAAAAACGACTTCTGGTAGTTTTCAGTAGTTCCCAGAGGGTTCTCTGAGCCCATGGGGAAAAGGCTTTCTTGCACTTGTGTGGAGAAACAGAAGTTCACTGTCATCCCAGCTGTTCTGCTCAGCACCTCAGGACTACCTTTCCCAGGCTCCGCCCTGTCCCTTACTGACAATGGTGAGAAACCGAATGCTCTGCTGTGTTTTAATGCCATTCCCATACCTCTTGGCACAACGCTGGGCCCACATGTCCCACGGGATGAATCCTGAAGACCAGAAGCTGAGGCAAGGCAGGGCCTGGTCACTGAGCAGGGTCCTACTCAGGGGTCAGCTCCCCATCTACAAAATGCCTCCTGAAGAGCCTCTTTAGACCAGTTTCTCAAAGTGAAGACCTCAGGCCACCTGTAGCAGAATGATGGGGTAGGAGTGGGAGCTGTTCAAAAGGCTGGTTCTTGCCTCCCTTTGGAGACCTCCAGAATCTACATTTCTCAGAGAAAGTCCCGCAGATCTGTGTTTCTGCAGGCACCCCATCCTCAAATTGGCCAGTGCAGTCAAGTTTAAGAAACTTTCTCTATACCAGTCTTGGTTTCATTTGTTATCTTTTTCATGAAAAATAATTTGTTTCCTTTCAACCTTTTGTGACCTCTGAAAAGGAATCTGAAGCAGAGGGATCCACTTACATAAGAAACGTCACCTGTGGCCTTAATTGGCAAGTGTGGATTGTCGATTTTATCAGGGGATTTGAAGGAAGCCAACCTTTGATTTTCAGGCTGCCCATGTCTACTCTTCCATGGGCTTGTTGCCATTAAAGGCTCCTCAGCTTTTTCTTCTCTCTTCTTTTCTGCAAGAAAATGGGCCTGCTGCTCTTGAAGGCTGTGATCTTAGAGTCCTTTAGCACAGGGATGATGAAAGTCAATTTCTTCACGGTCTCCAACGAAGCAGAAGTGGAATCCGTAGGTGTTTCTACGGAGACAACACTGACCTAAGGAAATGTGTGAAGAGCAGAGAAGGAAGACGTGACAAAGACATTGGGGAAGCACTAAACACCCTCTGTCTCCTGCCTTCTCCTCCAGTCCTCTCGGAGCTCCTGCATGAGGAATGCGTTGTGTGCTGGTAAAACAGCTCTCTTTAAAAAAAGAGGGGAAAAACCAATTGGTAAGATTTGCCTAATCCCATAGTGTAAATACGCCTACCATGGCAGATTTCAAGTTACCAATGGTTCAACAATGGCTCATCAAATTCTTGAATATTTAATAACCAAACTCTTGCAAACTAGGAAGAAACAACCCCAGCATCTCATTGTCTCAGACCTGCCCCAGAAAAATCCCCACATCATGCCCAGGGTGTGATGCTTCTCAGTCAGAAGGAGAAGTGGTCGAAGTACGCTTAATTGTTATGACTAAACCTCATGGTGAACGTGCAGGGATAGGAGGCAGGGGATGACTTTGTTTGTCTGCCATATTAGAGACGTGTTTTCATTTCTCAATCCTGTTCTTATTTCTCCCAGGGCTAGGGAAGTTGGAGGGAGCCCTGTTCGTGAATCTTCTCATGAGCTTCAAGGCAGCGCTTGGCTTGAGGCCTCCACCATCTCTCCCTCTTTCTTGCCTTCTCCTTTAAAACCCTGTGGTCCCAGGCTAGAAAAAGGAATGCTCCTTCCTTAAGTTTAAAATGGAGGGTTTGGGAGCTATTCTGGATTCTGGGTCCTGCCTTTTTACTTGTGTGTTGCTCTTGCTTAAATAGACTCTTGCTTAAAAAGCTGGCTTCAGGAAGACTCTCTGTCCAAAGAGCTAAAGGCTGATTAGCTTGGACTGATCTTTTCCTGACTTTTTAGGGAGTCTTAAAAATGAGGAGATGTGGAGCAAGCCATTCTCATAAAGCTGAGCGTGACCGAACTTGCCCACAACCTGTGACGCCCGAGATCACACAATTCTCCCTTCCCCTTTAGGGCCCGTGGACGTCACTGGACTGAGGGAAGACAGTGACCTACTTTTTCTTCCCAAACACTGGGCAGCTGGTTGCATTTTCAGATCTAAAACTCACCCACACTGCAGCAGTTTTTGTTCCCCTGCCTCCTGGGGGTGCTTCTGGCATTGCTGGTTTTGTAAAGTGGAGTCGGCTGTGGGAGTCTTCCCCTGAGAGGCTGTTCTGACAGCCCCAACCCACATCCCTCCCAACATCGACGTGGGCGCTCGGGCTGCTCAAGTCCTGGCCGGTGTGCAACACTGGAGAATCCGGTTTTGCCCGGGTCTCAGCCAGGGAAGCCGTTCGAGAGAAGTCTCATTGGAAAGGGGACTTGAATCTGGGGCTTCTCTAGTATTCTGATCTCTCAAAGTCAGCCGGTTAACAAACATTTACTGAGGGCGCATGAAGGAGTTTCAGAACGTGCCATCCCAAATTATTGATTACTTTTAGCTGAAGGCACTTGAGGAACAGCAGATACAGAAAGGCTCTCTGATTTCCCCCTTTCTACCTGAAATCAGGTCATTAATTTTCCCTGAGAAAGATGCCTTCCCCTGGTGTGTACTCCCACCTCACCGGGGAGAGAAGAACGTTCTTATCACTGGGAGAAGGCGCCCAAATGGGCCTGTGCCAACACACCTACCTACTCAAATAACACGTGTCTTCCTTTCGGTTCCCCCAGGTATTTCCTAGTCACTGGCCCCAAATGCACTGCCCCTAGCCCAAGCCCCTTTGTCTCGTCACATCTGCATGATGTGTTGTTCTTTGTTTTAAAATGTACATAAGATTTGGGGCCTAATGGCTTCTTTGGGTCTTCATTTTCTTTTGAGGTCTCCTACGTCCTTGTAAAAATATTAAATAAAGTGTGTATACTTTTCTCAATTTTGTTAATGTGTTTTATGTCAGTTTAATTTTGGGGTCCAGCTACAGAACCTAAAAGGGTAGAAGGAAGCTTTTCCTCTCCTACTTACCTCAGCTGCAGAGATAACGGTGAGCAAGGCAGGGTCCCTGTTGACCATAGGGCTTACCATCTTGTTCACAGGGAGGGCAGTCCTCACACAAACAACTTCAGAGAGTTCAGTAACAACCGGAGTGCAAAGTGCTTTGAAGGAGAAGCACAGGGTGCACTGGGTGCATAATGCAGGCTAAGAGATTGGTGAGGATTCCTTGAGGAGCGGTGGTTGAAGCTGAAACCCAAGGGACCATTCAGATGTTGGCAGAATATGAGGTTAGAATAGGAGATCCTCCAGGACACAAAGATTTCTGCTTCAGAAACATTCTCTTTTCAAGAACAAGCTTAGAAATTTAAATAGTAACTTTCTCCCTTCGTATGCAGTACAGTGGTAGAGACCACAGTTTGCCCTCCAAAATACCTTCTTCTTTTCTTTAGAACAAGTCCTCGGTTTTTGCTAGTTAACAGCTACGAAGAGAAAAGATTATATAGCCACATTACTAAGTTCTGGACAATGAGGTATAGACGTAAATAATGTATGGGGTCCCTGAGAAGCCACTTTTCTGCTACCTGGTATCTGGATGTGATGGCTGGAGGCTGAGCAGCCATCAGGGACCATGAGGAGACATGTCAGCAGTAGAGCCTGATTTCCTGATGATCACAAAACTGCCATACCTAAGCTGAATTGCCTGCCTCCAGACTTCTTTTATGTAAGGGAGAAATAAAGATCAATCTTTATAAAGCCTCTATTACTTGGGGATTTTCTGTTCCACAAAACCAAATATAATCCCAACTATTTATTACACACAATTTTCTTTCAGCCTAACAAAAATATCATTTATCTGGACTACCCACAAATTGCCTATTTTATAGAAAATTCTGTAATAATAATATCTCTTTTTCCAAACCCCATTGTCCCCTTCCTGGTCCCCCTATCCTCCCCATGTCCCCTGTTCTCCCTCTCTTTTCTGAGTCCCACACCAAAGCCAGGCCTGACCTCAGTGTTTCCACCTCCACAAACTGACATGCTCACAGCCCAGGAGTTCCTGGGCTCCTGCTCCTTCCCTAGGGGCAGCCTGGCGAGAGTCCCACTGCAGAGAATAAGTCACACAAAGCCCAGGGAGACAGCCAGCCTCCTGGGTTCCTTCTCATCCTTCCCAAGGAGGTGTGAAGAATTAGAATGGATCAAAGACCTAAATATAAGACCTGAAACAATAAATTACACAGAAGAAAACATAGGTACTAAACTTAGAGATCTCGGCCTTAGACAGGATTTTTATGAATTTGACCTCAAAGGCAAGGGAAGTAGAGACAAAAAGAGATGAATGGATCTACATCAAACCAAAAGCTCTGCATAGCAAAAGAAACTGCCAGCAAAACAAAAAGGCAACTAACTGGGACATTTGTAAACAACAGCTCCAACAAGAGGTTAATATTCAAAATATATAAGGAACTTGTAAAATTCAACACCAAACAAGCAAACAAACCAATTAAAAAATGAGCAGAGAAACTGAACAGACATTTCTCCCAAGAAGACATACAAATGGCCAACAGATATATGAAAAGATGCTCAACTTTGCTAGCTATTAGGAAAATGCAACTCAAAACTACAATGAGACACCACCTCACACCTGTTAGAATGGCTGTCATCAACAAGACAACTAATAACAAGTGTTGGAGAAGTTGTGGAGAAAAAGAAACCTTACTCACTGCTGATGGGAATGTAAACTGGTGCCGCTACTAAGGAAAATGGTATAAGAATAATTCTTATTCTTATTAAGAATAGAGAATAAAATTACCATTTGACCTAGCAACCCTCTTCTGGGTACCTACCCTCAAAATTTGAAAACATTTCTTCATAAAGATATGTGCACCCCTATGTTCATTGCAGCATTACTCACAGTGGCCAAGACTTGGAAACACCGAAGTGTCCTTTGATAGATGATTGGATAAAGAAGATGCGGTGCATGTACACGATAGAATAATACTCAGCCATAAGAAAAGATGAAATACTGCCATTTGCAACAACATGAATGGATCTGGAAAATAGGCTAAGCGAAATATGTCAGACAGAAAAAGTCAAGAACCACATGATCTCACTCCTATGTGGGATATAAAACTGCAACTCATGGGCACAGACAATAGCACAGCGGTTACCCGAGGGAAAAAGGATGGGGCAGGTAAAAGGCAAAGAGGGTCAAATGTGTGGTGAAGGAAGATTTGACTTTGGGTGGTGGGTACACAATGCAATGTACGGGTCATGAATCATAGAAATGTACACTTGAAACCTGTATTATTTTATTAACCAATGTCACCTCAATAAATTTAATTTAAAAAAACTACCTGAAAAAAGAGTTGTAATTGGAGAACATAAGCCAATTTGGAGAAACCACAGAAATAATTAGAGATGCTCTAATGACACCTCCCTCCATTGATCTATTTAAGCCGTGCAGGCTTTAATCTGTCCGTTTCCCCAGCCTCTGGCCAGCTGGGTCCAAGAGGTCAAGATTCAGAGGGAAAAGGTCAATGTGCGTGGCTGGTTATAAAACTCAGGGCTGGCAGGAGTGGGTTTAGACTTCCACCTGCTGGGTCAGATGAGCTGAGGCCTGAAGTGAGTTCAATTATGTTGTCCCACCTCCCACAAAAAATATGTGGAAGTCTTAACTGGCGGTATCTCAGAATGTGACTTTATTTGGGGATGGGGCTGCAGAGGGAGTCAAGTTAAAACGAGGGCATAGGGGTAGGCCCTATTCCAATGTGTCTTGTGTCCCGATAAAAAGGGGACACTTGGAGACATCCAAGCACAGAGGGAATGCTATGTTAACATGAAGGCAAAGATGAGGGAGGTTTCTACCTGCCAGGGAATGCCGAAGACTGCCAGCAAACCACCAGAAACCAGGAGGAAAGCCTGAGACAGCATCTCCTTGCAGCCCTCAGAAGAAACCAACCCTATGGACACCTTTATCTCAGACTTCTAGCTTCCAGAACTTTGAGACAATGAATTTCTGTTGTTTAAGCCACATAGTTTCTGGATTTTTGTTAGGACAGCCCAAGCAAACAGGACAGCCACTGGTCTCAAACAGTTTCCCTGCTGCCTCATGTCGGGATATGAAGAAGCTGAGAGCAGCCAGAGTCTCCCTTGGTCGTTCCTCTTAACAGAGAGCCTCAGGGAATCCTCTCTTCACCTGCAGGCGGACAACAGCCAGAGGCTTAGCCAGTGAGATCAAATCCTTCAGAAGAACCTTTTCTGCTGGCCTCCTGGGAGTCATGTTAAGGGTGCTTCCTAAGGATAAAGGGCCGATGCTAATTGGCATGGTCTATCTGTGAATATGTCTGTCTGTCTGTCTGTCTATCTATCTATCTATCTACCTACCCTATGTCTATTTATCTTCCTTTTCTTGGAAGAAAATCAGTGTTTAGATGGGTGGGAAAAGTGGTATGCAGTCTTTTCAGACCCCGACTAAAACCCTTCTCTGTCGAACAATTGTATGCACAAACACAAGTGTGAAAAAACCCAAACACTGTGCATTGTCTCCCCTATCCCTCCAACTTTGCTTTCCACTTGGGGGATTGGAAGGCAGAAGGGAAGGGGGAGGAGGGACAAGGGACTTCCAAGGGCTCTGCAGAAACAGGCCAGCAGGCCAAGTGGCCACCAGCTGCTCCTCTCATCTGCTCGCTTTATCCGTCTCATTACATGACAGCCTGGGCTGAGGCAGCTCTGAGCACATGGGGCTTTTTTTAAAACGAATTGAGGACTTGCTGCTACTAAGCATCTGTGTTGCTTCTTGTCCTGTTGATGGTTCATTTTTACTATTTACCCCTCACCATAACCAGGTGTTAACCCGTTTTTAAGAGGCTGAATCTGAAACTCAGCAATTTACCTGGGAGACCCAAGTGGGAGATTTGGAGACTGGTCCATAGCAATTCTGAAAAGTCTACTCTGTGCCCGTAATCCAAAGCACACCAATTACGAAGGTCCCAGAAAGAAGTTTGTGCTAAGTGGGCACAGAGACTACTTCCTTTTTCATTTGCCCAAAAATAATGCTTTGGGTTGATTTTCAAGACTTAGCTTCAAAGCAGACAATGCTAATAATGGGGCAAAGGTATATGGAAACCAGTGGTAAGCCATTTGCAGAATATTTATGCAGATCTACACTCTACCCGGAGAATGCAAACATGCACCTTTTTTTAGGGGCCTAAAGTCTCAATGGGAAGATCAAACTAAACTCATATGAAACAATTGTCAACTGATGTTTCTCTAAACTCAAAGTAGCTTTATTCAGGATTTGCTGATAGTAAGGACAGAGACCCCTCAAACGGTGTCAAGAAAATAGGCATTCATTGAAGAGTCCATGTGGTTGGCACAGGACTTAAGACAGCTCTGGGGACTGGCAAGCCTTCTCCCCTCTCTCCTAACCTCAACTTACAAATGGCTTCTACCTGCTCTGACACTACCTCAAGGTGTCTTTTCAACCTTCAGTACCACCCCAAGTGGTATATTCTTTCTGTATCCGGTAGTTGTTTGGTAGTTCTTTTTATACTTGATTGGTCTGGCTCCTAGTCCTCTGTGAGCTTGTATTTTGGCTATCCTTAAGTCGCTTGCCATCTCTGAAGGTCCAGTCAGCTATGACCGGGAGTAGTGGATCACACTATTTAAAGGGCTATAGGCAGATAGACACCAAAAATAAATCCAGTATGGGGACTATTGATTATAAAGTCACCTGAAGGTCATTAAAAAGAGAAAGCACTCTGAGCTACAGAGAGTAGGTTTCATAGGGCAGTGAGATGGCTGGGGTTTCAATCTATGGCATTTGAGTCACGGGAAAGAAGAGGAAAATTGAAATGCAGGGATGAGTACTGCGGCAGATTACAGTAATATTCACAATGATTTGTTTCTCCTCCCTATGGAAGGGTTATACATCCCGACCCAGATGACAACAGACTTGGTCATGTGACTTTTGCAATAAAATATGAGTAAGAGAGATGTCTGTCATCCCTTGGCAAAAGCTTTGATAGCTGTTGCGAGGATCACCATGCGCTCTTTTCCCTTTGCATTGAGAGCAACGCCGTCCCAGATGAGGAATGTTCCATCAGCTTGGCTCCCAGAGTGAAAACAACTTGGAGCAGAACCAGAGCAAGTCCATGATGGATATATGATGTAAATAAGAATTAAACCTTTATTATGTTAAGCCAGTTAGAGTTTGGAGTCATTTGTTACTGCAGCGTAGCCTAACCTAGCCTGAGTGATGCGAAGATCAAGATGTGTTCAAATAAATGGGCGAGAGAGAGCTGAGCTGGAGGTAAAGAGATGATGAGAAGAAGGGACGTGAATTCAGATGTGCGAGAAGGAAGATTTGAAGCAAGAATAGACCTGGAAAGAATGAGGAGATTTCGAGAGTCATTTGAAAGGAAGTGAAAGAGAGTGAAGAGTAAAATATGTAAATAAAAATTTGAGCCCTTATTTTACTAGTTTACCATAGTTGGGAGTTGGAACCACTGTGAGAGGAAAATATCCTTTTTTGAAAACATAACTAAAGGTAGAATAGACATTTAGATAGTGTTTTCCAGTAGGCACTTGGGGTTGGGGCCAGGGCTAGAGACAGAGATTTGAGAGTCATCAGAAGGCTGAGAGCTGGGTCAGTGAGTGTTTTGAAATGGTCTTTTGAACTGTAAATGTAATGGGCTGTGAGCTATGGAACACAGATTCCACATCAGGAGAGAGAAAGCAACTCTGGATGGACAAAAGGAAGAAGAAGGACGAAGATCTTCCAGAAGCATCACTCCACTGCCTTGAGGAGGCCCTAGGCCAAGGAAGTCTGCCCACTCAGTTCTCATTCTGTGGTAGAACAGCCTCCCAGGAGGTCCTGGGATGAGGTCTCATGTGGTCTGTGATGAGGTCTCATGAGGTCTGTGTGGCCCATGGCAAGGCTTCCTCTACTGACCCTGGGCCATTGAACTATTAATGTTGTAGTTCAGGCACAATCAAATGTAATACAGAAATTACCGTTTAGTTTTTGAAACTCATTCACATTCATTGTCTCATTAATGTCTCAAAAACAAAAAGAATCCAGAAATTAGTTATAAATCTCCATGGTAAAGCAGATGAAACAGGCTGGGAGAAGTTAAGGAACTTCCTTGAGGTGAGCAGAACTCCAGTTACTAGCCTGAAGCAGAACTCCTTATTTGCCCTTACTAGCACACCACATTGCCTCTGAGATTCCGCCTCAGCCTTACCCCTGAGGGGTCTCAGAATCCCAACATACACGCAGGACCCCACGTTTGTAGACTTTGCAGAGTTTGGCCTGAGCACAGATCAAGGAGAGGACAAGGCACCATGTAAAGTGATGATTTCCCACCTCTGAGGATCTCTTTCTTTCCTCTGAATTTGGTAACAGTTGAGCCAGAACTACCTTAATATTAAAGGAAAAGTATGTCTTTTGCACTAACAAAGATTTCCATTAATTTTGAGGAAACACCTAAAGCATATATTTGCATTTTCTCTCACTTGGAGAGGTCACCCAAGAACTGGCCACTACTTGAGTTTTCTATAGAATCTCTCTTTCACTGGAATGGTCTTCCCAGATCGCTCAGATTCCAAAAGACTACATCCGGAAATTCCCATGGTGAGGTTCTCATGATGGTAACAGCATGTGCATAATTTCATTTAATGCTTCTTGAGAGCAGTTGCTGCTATGTGAGAAGCACAATTGCACCCATTGTTCCGGTTGGCGGAAACTGACTTCTGGCTCTAACTTCTTTATTTTCTTCTGCTTCCTGGTCTCCTTTAGGAGACCAAGGAACAGCTGGAGAGATGAGGTTGTTGGCTTACATATAATAGGTCCTGAAATCGCCTCTAGCCCTCTCCCAGCCAAGTGAACTTGGCATTATTTTGTACAGTAAGACACCATGACATTGCAGAGTGAGCACCAGCCAGCTCACCGTCTCTAACCGGCCTGGGAGAGCCAATCAGGCTCAACTCTCTGGCCTGTCTGTCTCTAGGGTATTCAATTGAAATCCCTCCCAAAATGAGGGTAACAGCCATATTCTCGTTGGATCTTTAAAATAAGAAGTTAGGAAGTTTCCCTTGAATCTATACTCCAAGGGCAAAAAAAGAAAAGGATTAACCTAGTTTAGCTATATTTTAGGAAACAACTGCTGGGCACCAGAAAGCACATTATGCTTCTAGCTATAGGTTTTCTGGAAAAGAATTCGAGACAGAGCTTATCTTTGAGCACTGGGCAGAGTGCATAGGATAGAGTTTGTTACTTAAGGACCTTACAGTTTTGGACCCTCCAATGAGTAGGTCCATGAAAAAGAACACTTGTGACCATATTCTGTTGAATGTATGAATTTGTAAGATGCATTTTGCCCAGGCACCTTTCAAAGAGTTTCTTCTCTCGGTGTGTACGTGGCAAATAGGCTTGGGCTGGTCCACAGTGAGAGTGAATGGGGGTGGGAAGGACATGTTAAATGCAGGCTCTGCCTTAGCTGAAGCCTCTGAAAAATATCACATGGAAACTCACTCCCAACTGGGAAGCCAGGATTACAGGAAATCCTTTAGCTTAAAAGAGAGCACCCTTAAGTCACAGAACAGCCACCGACGAGAAACTCCATTTCTACAGCTTTGTAAGGTTTATACACGCTGCATGTTTCGTGGTCAGTGTTTACATGAGCCACAGGCTTACAACTTCTGGAAAGGGAGCTGGTGCCTTCTAGCCACCCACTAACTGGAACTCTTTCGCTTAGGCGTGGAAAGACACCCATTCCTGTGCCAATGACACGCTTGCCCTCGGCCTCCAGGGAAGCTTCCCTTTTCCTGGTGTGGGGCAAGGCCTTGTTGACTGGTAACTTAAGATTTTATTTCATCTCTCTGTTTTTTTTTTCCAAAGAGAAAAACCCCAGTGTTTTAATCTCTTATGTAACAAATGACTATGAGATTTACCAGCTTAAAACAACACACATTTCTCATCTCATAGTTTCTGAGAGTTAGGAATCCAGGAGTGGCTCAGACAGTGGCTCTGACTCGTGGTCTCCCGAGGCTGCAGTTAAGCTGTTGCCCACAGCGGCGGTTATCTGAAGGCTCAACTGGGGAAGGATTTGCCTGCAAGCTCAGGTGGTTGTGAAGAGATCTCAGTTCCTCATTGGTTGTCAGCCAGAGACTTCAGTTCCTCACAATGCGAAGCTCTCACTGTCTGCCTGAGTGTTTTTATGATGTGGCAGCTGGCTTCCCCCCAAAACGAGTGACCAAGAGAAAGAGAGAGAATCTAAGGGCAGAATCTCAGGAGTGACATACCATCATGTCTGTTATATTCTGTTGGTCATATAGAATAACTTTGGTACAGGGAGAGGGGGCTATACTAGGGTACAAATACCTGAAGGCAGGGACCTTAGGAACCATCTCAGAGACTGGCTACACACCCTGTTTGGGAAAGAGAAACGGGGAAGAGGGTTGTGCACTAATAAGGTTAATGGTATGAACTGGCTTGTGACAGATGCATTTATTAACCAGTCGAATGTGTTTCAAAAGTTAGTACCTCTGCTCCTCACCTCTGGGCCTCTTTTGTAAAGGCAGGTGTTTAAACGGGCATGATCTTTAAGTTCCTTAAGGTCTGTGATTCTAGTGACTTGGTGCTGGTGAAGAGAGGAGTGAAGAAGAGAAGGAGTAGGAAGAGAAAGGAACATGGGCTCTGTGAAGCAGCCCCAAAACCTGAGCCCTGTGCCCTGAGCTAGCTCCAGGTCCCAGGCCCAGAGTGTCCCACAGTTCCAGGCTCAGGCTGAATGTCCAAGTCCTACTATTTGCTGAGGGAGGAAATGGGAACAGGAAGCTCTAGTTTAATAGCTTATACCCTGTTTCCCTGAGGTTTTTAGATCTATTTCTGTACAAGAGCAAAACAGTGATAACTGAGGGCATTCTGAGCCTGGGGATAGGGCTCCTCTGGTTTCCAGAGATGGCGCCAGTTTGTCTAAATCAGTGATAGTTCCTTATTGTCTGAATGTTTCTCAGAGAGGAGTACAGCCACCCCAGCACCTGTCTCTTGGGAGCAGCTTTTGAGACCATCATTGCTTATTATACATCCTGCTCAGCTATTCCAGGCCCTTCTACCCATGGGTGATGGATCCATTGGACTTTGGGGGGGCACGTCACCCAGTGGGCACCTAGGAACCTTAATGTGAACGTGTCCTTGAAAGTCTTTGATGGGGCCAGTCCCGCTTGGGGGAACTGCCAGCAGGAAGAGCAGGGCCAGGCTACACTTGGTTAATTTATCTTCCTTTCTTTGGTTCAGCACAGGGAAATAGCAGCTCCTCGGAACCAGAGATGCGTGGACTTTTGCAAATTTTGAGCTGAAAGACATGTTCTCAGAGGGGAGTTAGCTACTTCAGTAACTGTCTTGGGCATTTTCTGGAAGCTCTCAGGCATTATGATTACCTGTGTAGTTTCTTGGCACTGTTGGTGACGCCTGAGTCATCCCAGAAAATATCCCAAGTGTTTTATTCTCAAATGCTAAGATGTATTCCTTAAGTTTTAAGCCATTCCTTCTGGAAAGCTTCCAGTTTTGTGCTTCTCTTAATAAAACCAGAACCTTTAACTGCTTTAGGAAGCCCTCAGGGCTGAGGGGGGAGTGCCCAAGGCTGCCAGACCATCAGGCAAGTCGTCTGTACTTTTGCAGAGCTGGGCCATGTGTAGCCAGGAGGAGGAGCAGTTGGGTTCTGGTTGAGCCAAAGAGATGAAATGCTAACTCTTTGGCAACTTTTCCTTCTGAGAAAAGTTAAAGAAGCTCATTTGGATAGAAAGAGCATTATCTAAGCAGTCAGGCGATATCAGTGGTTGCATTCTACTACACTGAGAACATCCTAGTGTTTCAGACACAAGGTCTGGGGCTGTCTTTTGTCATTTCAATTGACTTGGGATAAATAAAAGATGTGAATCTGTATAATGAGTTATATGGCTCTGTCACTGAGACCAGAGCTACCCTAGTGAAGACCCATTTCTCACCTCTGAAAGTATTCAGGAGACCTAGCTCTCCAGGGCTGGGGCTTCTCATCTGGCTAAGCTTCTCCCAGGATTTAACACTCACCTCCTTTCTTTTGTCCCTTATCTTCTCTCCTTTCACTTGCCTTCTTCCCTTCCCTGGCCTTCTTTGGTCTCAAATGGACCTTAAATGATTCTAGATGTGGGCGCTTAGAACATTCTTGCATCCAGAATCTAAGACATAGATGGGGTCTTTGTGGTTGTCTAGTTCAACCTCTTTCCTAATTCAGAAATCTTCAAAGGCCTGGCTTTTGTCACTTTATGATAGGGACAACACTATGGCATAAAGCAATTCATTCTCCTTGGATGGCTCTATTACTGAAGGATCTGTCTTCATATCAACTTTCTTACACTGAAATCTGCCTCTCTGAAACTTACTCACATTGACTCTTATTTTTCCCTTCTGGGACAACCTAGACTTTAGTTACTCCTCCTCTATAGCAGCCTGTTAGCCGTTGGAAGAAAATTGATCTGAAGCCTACAATTTGGATCTGGATTGAGTCCCAGTGTTGCTATTATTGGTCGTGTGTGATTTTTGAAAAAGTCCCATAACCTCATCTGCAAGTAGAGATAATACTCACTGTACATGGTGGTGTGTTGGAACCAGCTATTGAGTGTATCTCCTCTAGCTCTGCATTCAGTAATCTCATATTAGTCTCTTAAAATGAGCTATGGTGGGAGTATTTACACCATGGAAAGTGGAAAATGTGATGAATCAAGGTTTTTGTTGGTTTACTTTTGTTTTACCAACACACTGCTGACCATGTCTTAACTTAGTTGTAGGGATCAAATAAAATAGTACAAGAAATGTCCTTTGTGAACTATACAGACTATAGAAAAAATGGATGTTAGTTATTTTGAAAGACCACTACAAAACAGTCCCAAATGAACCACACTCCTATGTTCACACTTCTTTTTTAATCCTCCCCTGAGTACATTTTTTTCATTTCTTCTAGGGAGAGGAAGGGGGAGGTGTTAGGGGAAGAGAGAGAGAGAAAGGGAGAAAGAGAGAGACATCGGTGTAACAGAGAAACATTGAATGGTTGCCTCTCACAGTCTCCCTGACTGGGAATCAAACCCACAAACTTTCACCATACGGGACAACACTCCAACCAACTGAGCCACACCGTCAGAGCCTGTGTTCACCCTTTTGTGTAGTCCCTTTCCACATTATATCTGGACTATTTCTATGACTTACTTGGTCCAGTAGAATGTGACAAAATTACTAGTCCTGGGCATTAGGAGCCTTGTAGCATCTGCTTTTACTGTCTTGCTGTCCTCAGAAGCCATGAAGCCTGGGCTGCTTCCTTGAGGATGAGAGGCCATGTGGAGAAGGAGGCTGACAGAGCATGAGCGGAGAGGTGTGGCCCTTCCAACCATCCCATCCGAGGCAACAGACTTCTAGGAAAACAGTGACGTCTCTCCTCCAGCCTCAGTCGACCTGCCAGCTGGCTGCAAGTGTGTCCGAGAGCCCAGCCCACACCACTGCACCACCTGGGGCAGAGAATCTCTCCAGCCTAGACTGCAGAATCATGAGCAAATGAATGGTTATTGTTGATCTAAATCACTAAATTTTAGGTGTGGTTGATACACAGTGATAGATGACTTATTACACTTATCGTTGTATCAGGCCCCTCCATGTCTTCTCATCCAAGTTAAACTTTCCCAGATCTCTGGATGGCATCCTGATCTTCCCCTGGCTGGGCTCCATGCACCAGCCCTGGGAGGGACGTAGTGCTGGCTTGCAGTGCTCTGACATGCAGAGGCTGAGGGACGTCTGCCCTCTGTGTTCTGGATCCTAGATGATCCTTGCGGCAGGAAGGGCGAGCCAGAGATTTTGGCCCTTGTGCTTCATTCTGAGAGCTCATTCGAAGGCTTTGCAGTTAACTTAACACCCCCACCCCTGGCTGTGAAACTAGGCTCTCCCAATCGAATGTCTTTTTTTTTTTTTAATCTAAGTACAAGGGTTTATATTCATCACCATTAAACTTATCTTTTCACTTTCAACTTATTCTCTTGGCCCTTCAAAATCTGGACTCCAATTTAATTTTAAAGATTTTATTTATTTATTCTTATAGAGAGGGCAAGGGAGGGAGAAAGAGAGGGAGAGAAACGTCCACGTGTGAGATTGATCAGTTGCCTTTCGCATGAGCACCCACCCAGGACCAGCCTGCAAGCCGGGCATATGCCTTGACTGGGAATTGATCCATCAACCTTTGGCTTTGTGGGGCGATGACCAACCAAATGAGCCACACCGGTCAGGGCTCCAATTTGATTTGAAATTTTGCAACAGTTATAGTATTTCCTGACATGCGCACACTCACCCCCACACCCAAACACACATATATCCAGACCCATGCCCATCCAAATACATACAAACACACAATTGTATTACAAAAGGCAGAAACTCATTTCCGTTTTCATAGCAACTATGATGTCTTTCTAATAGTGGCGGCCCTTTGCCATCAGCCTCCTGTTCTCCTTTCCAGTCTCATGTCCTTGTCACTCCCTGCATCAGCATCAGAAAGCACAGCTCCAACTGTGAGTTACCCAAGTAAGGTTTACTTTCCTCTGGCACCAAGAAGCTCAGAGGTGAGAGCCCAGGACTAGAATTGATGTCCCATGGTGCCATCGGAGATCAGGGTTCTTCTGTGCTTCTCTCCTGCCATCCTTCACAGCATCCTCATGATTTCAAGAAGGCCGCTCTGCCCTAAGTGTTGCATATGAAATCCAGTCAGGAATCATACAGGAAGGAGGAAGGGAAAAAGGCAAAAGGCAAGTGGCACGGAGCCTGTTCCTTTTTATCAAGAAAACAACAGCTTTCCCAGAGGCCCTGCCTGGGAGACTTCTAGTTACATTCATTGGCCAGAACTGGGCCACATGGTCACTTCCACTATTGGGGCACCTAGGAAGGTGAGTGTTTGTAACTGGGCACATTGCCACCCTGAAGAAAATAATTAAGGTTCTGTAAGTAAGAAAATGTGGAGAAGGAACAATGAATAGAAAACTAGCAGGGTTTGCCACATTCTCCCACACATACTACAAGTTGTCAACCCTGTACACCAGACACATGCCAAATTTATTTTTTAAAGGTTATAGAAAATAAGAAGTGGTAGATTACAAAAAATAGTCAAAATTTCCTCCATTCTTGCATGAATAACTCCTTTCAGTGTGACTTTGACATTCCTCCCTACTGTTTAGACCAGTAGAATGTAGCAAAGTGATGCTATGTGACTGCCTAGCTCATACCTCAAGAGGCGTTTCAGCTTCTATGCTTGCCCTCCTAGAACTCAGTGCTACATACAAAGAGCCTCAGAGGAGCTCTCCTAGAACGAGAGACCGTATATAAAGAGAAGCCCAGCCAGTAGCCAGCAGGGACTACCAGATGCGTGAGTGAGGCCATCTTGCCTCACCTCCTGCTGTGGACTGGGTTGCGGGGGAGGGACAAAATTGGGAGTGTAGACAGGAGGTGGGCACCAGGCAAGCTTTTCTCGTGGTCAGGTTCCTAATACTGCCTGCAGCACCTGCCCCCCACCCCACCCGGGGGTTAAGGACCCCTGCTCTGTATGACAGCAGCTATGTGAGTAGCCCCAGGAGAACCGCCCTGCTGCGCTCAGCCCAGATGTCTGACCCATAAGATCTAGAGCAAATGCAATGGCAGTTGTTTTCGGGCATTAAGTTTTGGGGTGGACAATGAAATAGATAATTCATCTGTAGAAGGCAAGCAGACTTGGTATTTGTGATGGTGTTGAATTCCCGGATTGATTCAGATCTGGTTTTCAAACTTTGTTCCAAGGAGCTCTGTGTGGACAACAGGGAGGCTGAATGCAGAAGGCCTCTGTAGCTCTCAGAGGTACATACTGGATACGGTCGAAGGGAGAGAAGAGTGTTCTGACGGGCACTTGCCCACGAGAGCAAAAGTGAGAATTAGCTCCTTAATGATAACATTTTCTAGAGACTTCCACTTGTCATGAGCCACACTAGATGGTTGCGTATCTCACCCAACCCTAACAATGCCAGAAGATAGGCCTTGTACCCCGACTCCGCGGATGAAGAAACCGAGATTCAGAAAGGGGAGGTACCTCATGCAGGGCATCTCAGTGAGAAGGTGGAGTTGTAAGAGGCTCAGAGCATGGACACTGACAGTGATTGAGAGAGATTTCTTTTGAGCCTTTTAGTGTTATTGACATTGAACTATGTCTGTTTACCTTTATGGTTTAGTTGGTGAAATCTATAATTTTTTTAAAAAAGACCCCAAACCACAATATCTTCCCAGAGGCCATTTCAGACCTCAGACATCTTTGGGGGACTGGAAGACAAGCAGATGCTGTAGCTAAGATTGGCCCTAGATGCCCCCAAGTCATGTGCTACCGTCCGCCTGGGTTTCTTTCTTTGGGGAACCACTCGTCCCTCCATAGATGTGGTACGGGGGGCTGTCAGTCACAGGGCCATACCCCACACACCACCTACGAGCCTCCCTCAGGCTCCCATCCACCCTGACAACAGTGATTGACCCCAGGGGTGGGTGCGTGCTGGCCCTTCATGTTGCCTGTGCAGGTCATGCTCCTCAGTCCAGGTCTCCCGTGTCCAGGATTTGCTCCCCTAGGGTCAGGCAGCAGACCTGCAAAGTCCCAGCATGGCGGTACAAGCATGGACACTGGAGCCACACGGCCTGGGCCCAGATTCCCTCTCCACCAATTAATAGCTATGTGGCCTTGGGAAAGCCACTTAACTGATCTGGACCTCAGTTTCGTTCTTTACAATGGGACCTAACTCATAGGCTTTTTAAAAAATAGGGATTAAATAAATTAATATTTGTGACCTGCTTAGAAGACTGACTAACTACTTTGGTGTCAGATGTGAAAGGAAACATCCTGCAGCTCTAAGACATGTGCCCAAGTGAGGCCAGCATCCCTTCCTGGGATTAATTTTCAGAAGTGGAGAAAGGAAGCTCTTTTTTCTACTGGGATTTCTAAATTAGGGCTTCAGGTGGCCATGATCCACACCATGTGGCCGAGACATCTCTGCGGAAAGAGAATGAGGACAACGTGCAAAGAGACGCAGAGACGAGCAGAGCGGAGAGCTGGAGAGAGTCCTGGGTTGAATGGCCGTTTTCTGTGATTCCTGCAGTCCTTCCTTCACTTCTGCAGCTACCCATGTATCCTTCCTACTGCACAAGCCAGCCACCCCTCTTTTTATTTCTGCTTAAAGCGGGTGGGTTTATTTTCTGCTTCTTCTGAATGACATCGTTTTGGCTGATCTAGGTGCCTTAGATCAGGGTTTGCAAATTCCAATTCCAATGGGAGCTGGGAAGTCCAGTGTCGAGAAATCATTTTTGGTGGTTGAAAAATGATTTTTGATGGCAAAGGGGTTGTGGAGAAATCTTTCTCTACTATAAGGAAAACAGCAGGGCAAGTGCAAGGCCGATAGCACCCTGCCACCATGTGAGGGATGTCACAGGGTGTAGTGCAGAGTGTGGAGAATTGTCAGGCATGCACTCTGTGTAACCAGCACAGACCAGTTTGCTATGACAGTCCAGTTCTTGCAATATTGTACAACACATCTGTGAATGAATGTGTCCCCAGTGTTGCCAGTTATCACCATAGAATGTGTCCAGTTCTAGGGTTGTCCTATAGGGGGACTAGCCCAGGAGTCTAAATAGAATCAGAGTTCTGGGAGTCCAGGTCTGGGGTTCAAACTCTTCCGGAGGGTTTCTGGATTCCCTTGCTCCACCCCCCACATCAAAGCTGGCTTCCGTGGAAAGGGATTCCCCGTTGTCTGTTGGACCAGTCCCCTCCTCATCGGTGTTCTAAGCTCCTCTCTTTGGCTTCTTCCCCCCACCCCAGCTTGTCTTTTTTCATGTATTTAAGGATGGGGTGCCGGCAGAGGAAGTCTGCCAGCCAAAAGTGACCCCCCACCCTGGTGATGGATGCTCCAGTTTTGCTTGAGTTTTTATAGCTTGTGTAGCAGGAACCTGGGTACCAGGGTGTGCAGACAGGGACATTAATGGCCAGCCAGGCAAGTAACAAAGAGGGAAGCTCTTCTGGAAGTCTCTGAAGAAAGGCCTGTGGTGGCAGCCTTTAAGACCTATGCTTCTGTCTAGCTGAATCCTCAGCCTGCTCTCCTGGTGCATCACCGCTTAGAAGGGAGAGTGAGGGAAACAGCTACTTTAATGTGGGCACAGCAGGAAGTGTTTGGGGCTCTCCTTGCAAGGCTCTTTCCCTGCACTCTTCTTCTGGAAATTAGGAGGAGATGCCTCTTGCGATGGTGTCTATCGCTCTTGTTGGTGTAGACAGAAACACCCCAGAGGTAATTCTCCAAGAAATACTGCGAGGGTTTTGGAAGCAGGAGTTGTTTCCATGTAAATGAAAAGTGACCTTCAGGCTCCTTTCAGAATAAAATGAGATGAGAGATGAAACAAGGGGGATGAGTAGTAAATTTCACCACCCCCCTCCAAATGTGGAAAACAAAGAGAGACTCCAAAGGGACGGTCTTGGATGAAGCAGCTCTAAGATGCACTATGACATTTCAACCTCATTCGCCTGGTGACTCTTGGTGGAGAAGCCCAGTACCTGAGAAAAGCCAAACAGCCTTGAGTGGTCTCATCGAGACTGTCTTCTCATCATTTATCAAGCTAAAGGGTTTCTGGGATTCTAAAGGAGATTTGCAAATGCTGAGCCCAGGAGGGCTTAAGGCTGCATCTGGAACCTTGTAAACTAAGGTGTTGGCCTAATTTAGAATCTAGGATATTAGCACCTGGGCATCAGGCTGTTTTCTGCTCCCTTCTCTCATCTTGATCTGTCTCAATCCCGCACAAAAAGCCTGACATCAGTAAGTGCTCAAATAGTGTTGCTGAACTACATTTGAATAAGATCTCACAGGAAAGGAATTCATTCATTCATCTGTTCATTCAATAAGTGCTTCTGTGTGCTACGCACTGTCCTATCAGAGTGGTTCAGCGGGCGAGGCACTACTGGAGTTATGCCACTCAGTACCGCACTGGACTTATGGCCCTGCTTAACTGCAGCAGGAACGCTGAGCTCTAGGAAACCTGGAAAATTGAAGATGGGCCCAAGGGATATGAAATCTTGTTGCTGCTGAGGATACAGCTTCATCTGGGCTGCAGGCACAACTCAGGGCATTTAAACCCGCTTCCTACCATGATTGTAGGGGTTTTAGAGTCTAGGTAGATGAGCCAGCCAACACTCTAGACTCTTAATTCCTTGACATCTGTCACTACGGCAACATTCATCTGATCTGTATCAGGGTCATCCTTCCCCAGAGTCTCAGCCTGCTTTCTCCTTGAACTTTATCATCTCATTTCTTAAGCACTGCCTTCTGCCCTGCCAGCCTTCTCTATTTTTTTAAAACGATACCAATTCCCATTCTGTTCCTTTGTTCTGCCTTAAAACTTTCCTCTACCCACTCTAACTCCACCTGACATGGGTGAGGACAGTTGAGTCATTGGGACTGTGCTCTCCAGCACACTCAATTCCTTGCACTCCATATCGTACCCTCACACCTACCACACATAGGGAAACCTCACACATAGATTCCTGGTTTCCAACTACAGCTGAGTCCTCAGGTCCCTTCAAATAACTAGTGACATGTGGAAGGAGGGGCCTAAGATGAGGATTAGAAGGTTGAGAGGTGAAGTGACGGGAGTGGATGAGCTCAGCCAGACACAGGAGGGAGGGAGGGAGAAAGGGGTGCGTGGTCAGCAATGTCAGATGCTGTAGAAGGGCCAGGTAGAATGAGAGCTGAGGAAAGGCTATTGGAATGTATCATTGGGTCACTGATGACCTTTGGGAAGCCTATTTCTTCAGAGGGTGAATGCAGAAAGCAGACTGCACAGGCTGCGGAGTGAATTAGAGGTGAGGAAGTAGACACCTGACAAGAGACATCTTTAAAGGACTCAGGCTGGGGAAGGGAGGAGAGAGCATTTCACAGCCCAAATACTAGTGAAGTTCAGAGTATGAGAGGCAGATGGGCCTGGAATTGACTCCTAATTTCACCACTTGGCAGCTGTGTGAACTTGGGAATGTCACTGAACTCCTCAAAGCCTCAGTTTCCTCATCTATAAATAGAGAGGATATCATTGGGCTGGTGTAAGGATTAATCGAGATAAGGCAGATAAATCACTATGAACCTGGAACATAATAAGAACGGAAACCATTGTCTTCTTTAGATTCGCAGGCTCGTGGGAAAAACCAGTGGAGATGGAAAAATTAAAGATTCTGGAAGGGTGGTAATTGGTGGGACATGTCCTAGAGGAGATGGGAGAGCATGAGGTCAGCCTCCAGGAGGAGGAGGAACGATTCTTCTTCTGAAACAGGAGGAAGCGAAAGGAGAAAAACGCAGATCATTTGATCTGCATGTTGAGGGGCTTGCAGTTGTGGAAGTCCACATTAGAAGGTTTCAGCAATGATCCGAGAATGATATAGCCCTTCTCAGCCTTCAGTTCTCCAGGCCGCCTTTTCCATATGACCAATCAAATATCTGAAGAAAGTTGTCATGTCCATAAACTGTTTTTATAGACCGAATTTCAGTGATTACTTGTGTGGTGTTGTTTCTACACTTACACCATCCTCCTAAGGGATCCTTCTAATATGTTAAAGTGTCTCTTAAACTGTGGATTCAGAACTAAGCTTAAACATTTCAGACATGTCCTGCCCTGCAGACAAGCCCAGGGGGCTCCTATCTTCTTCTCTAGACACTTGTCACTCAGTCCAAGGTTGTTTGGGTCTCTAGTTGCCAGATTAGCCCTTGGTTCACACTGAGCTTGTAATCTACCAAAATCTCTAAGTCAGTTTCACATGTAACACCATCAAGATGGGATTCCTTCTTCTTTTGCCTTTATTTTTTAAATCACTAAGTACAAAACTCTACTTTTAGCCTTCTAAATTTTATTTTCATTTTGACCCATCCTTCTAGTCTTTCAGATTTAGCTCCTCTGGCCCCAGAGGAGGAAGTTACATTTCAGACTTTGGCAGCTGACTCAGCCCCATCCACACAAAGAGTCTTTATTAGGTACAACCAGTCACCTCTGGCTTCCCTGGGGACAGCTGGGGACAACCAGACATACTTCTGGTTTTGAATGCCCATGGGATTGAGCTCGGAGATGGGTGCTCACCTGGGCTAAGAGTATGTAAACCTATTTTGGAGAAGTGGGCCCCACTCTCAGAACTGTGGACACAGCTTTCAAAAAAGGTTCTGAGTAACATCTACTTTCAAGGCCAAAACCATGCTTGAGAAATGAAACTAACTGCACAGAAACGTTGATGCAAATACATACCCTTCCTGGTAGCAAATGGAGGCAAGATTTCCAGATGGCGCCTATTGGTGCTCAATAAACATTGAATGAATATAGAATGAGTAAATGAGTCACTAAATGAATGGAACAAAAATGTGCATGATTTTGAAGGCTATAGTCTGTTGGCACAGCAACAGTGCTGCGCAGTGGGGAGGAGGGTGGCCCTGGGGCAGGGAAAGTGGCTGCCCCAGGCACAGATGTGGAGGACACGGGTGCTCAGAGATCAAAGAGCTGCCCTCACGTCTGGTGGCAGAGGATTCAGCTCTGGAAATTTCCGATCTTCCCCCAGGTCTCTGGCATCTTGTTTTACTCTCTGTCGGGCACTTTATCCTGCCCTCTGTTTCCTCCTCCATCGTCTTTTCCTGGGAAGAGCTGGTGTCAAGATTAATTCAAAACAAAGCTGCTATGTTGAAAAGCCAGCTGTTTTCGTCCTACATTCCCAAGAAAGATTTGCTGTGAAACCAGTTCTCAGGAAGCTCCCCATAATTCACAGATATCGCTGCTTCCATCAGTACAGATGGCAAGAGAGGGAGGGAGAGAGGGAGCCGGGAAGAAGCAAATGCAGTGGCTCTCACTTGGAGAGAGGGGAAGTGAGGCAGAGGCTCACCTACCGAGAGGAGGTGCCGGGAGCAAACCCAAGGCACCACCCCTACTGTTTCCAAGGACATTGTTCTGCCTGAGACTCCCCAAACCCTGGCCCACGGGAGCTACATGGAATCCTCCCCATTTCTTCCAGGGGACAGAACTGGGTTTGAGAGACCAGCCTGTTCACAGACACAATGACAAATGCAGAAAGCAGGATCCCCAGCTTCTCCTCTTGATGAATTTTTGCTTTGTTTTGATGATCAACATGAATTAAACAGCTTGTTAAAATAATTTTTACTAGAATTGTAAACTTGAGGGCAAATGCTGGTGTCTTTTCCATCTCCGTGACCCACCACAGTGCTTAGAGCAGTCCCTTATACATAGCTGATGTTCAATAAACATTTCATAAAACGATAATAACAGTAAGTCCTTTTCTTACCCACAACACTCAGGCCCTTATTCCACTAATATTGACTGAGTCCCTAATGAGTGCCAACCGGCATTTTAAGCACTTTGCAAATGTTAAGCAGTGAGTGGGGAGAATGGGGTCCTTCCCTAAACCTACTTTGTCAAACAGTCATGCATGCATGACCTTCCAAGGCAGTGACAGTTCTGAGCTGCAGAAGGCACTCGGGATCAAACAGCAGGGCGTGGAATTTCACAGTTCACTTATTCATAAATGAACCCAATGTCAAATGGTAGTGAAATATATCAAGAAACACACTTCACTTGATTTTTCCACTAAGAAAGCTCCTATTGTTTACTCTCAGCTGAGACGGGGTCAAGTGGGGACATGGCTCCTTTGCCTGCTCTCCCGCTCCCAGTGAGTTTCCTAAGATGTTTCTGCAGATCTAATGCCATTGTAAGTCCAGCTGTCCTTGAGGCATTGAGATGGGATTCGAGGCCTCACTCCCTAAGGGCAGTGATCCCTGAGCGGTCAGGACAAATAATGACGGGGCAGGCTTCCCCCGGGGGTCCCAGGCCATCCTCTCAGCATTTGTACCAGGAGGGCGTCTGCACCGAAGTTCTGGAGTCAGCCATCCTTCTCCCCAGTGGCCCCGTCAGCATCACCAGCAGCAGAGCAGTTCCTGTGAAGAGCTCTGCTGTGGCACATCATGGGGTCGCCCATATGGCAGAGACTCTGAGTGTCCCCACTACCCATTTTACCTTTCTTCCTTAGTAATGGACGTGCCAGGCACACACAGAGTAAAGGATGCCTTTCCAGCTCCCTTGCTGGTTGCGTCCGTGTCTGCCCAATGATGTAAGTCGAAGTGGTGTGGGGGTGGAAGGAGAGAGGGAGTGGGGAGGGAGAAGTGAATGCATATGCCAAATGCTGAGGATGGTGAGAAGGCAAGATAAAAAGATCCTGGGTTCTTGACAACTTCAGGAAGCCTAAATCCAAACTTCATTTACATGAGAAGAAAATAGATTTCTATCTCGTTGAAACTCCTTTGGGGGTGGAGGGTGGGGCCATTAAAGGCGGAATCTAATTCTCACTGGCACCTGGATAGGGAATGAGGCTGCCTGTTCGAACACTTCTGGGAAGTGGAAGGCTTACTCCAAGAACTATTTTCCAAGTTGGTGGTGGGAGATCCAGATCACCCTTCCCCACAGCCACTGCCTATCAGCTTGGGGTGAGAGTTAGAGTTCAGAACAGTCTCTGGAGGGATTCTCAAGGAAAGGACCCTTGGGGAGAAAACCTACTATGTTCTGAAAATTCTCCACGACCAGAGCAAGTCTCTCTGAGTCTCCTTTTAGGGTGTGTTGCTAAAGGCACAGTAGACACAGATTCCATGGTTTTGAGGGAGAGAGGGGAATGAATGGTTTTAACAAGCAGAGAGAACACGTAAGGCTCTATTTCATAGACTCCAGCCTCTCTACCCAGGCTTCTCTGTTCTTCTCTTCCTCTGCCTCTTATTTTCTCTCCTTTACCTGAAGGAACACATTGTCTTTGATTGCCAGAAATCAGTTTATACTTCATCCAGCTAACAGCCAGCTCTCTTTAAATTGAAAGTGATATAAATTCCAATTCAAATGGACTTAAGCAAAGAAAAAAAATAGTTCATCAGCTCATATAACCAGGGGCTTCACACACAGCTGGACTCAGGTGGTTAAACAGTGTCACCAAGAGTATCTCTCACCTTTGCTTTTTATTATTTGCCTCTCCCTCACCAAGTGGTGGCAAGGTGGCCACCTGAAGCCTAAGGATCACATTGTTCCAGCTTAGCAAGCACTGTGGAAAGCCAGACCCTCTCTGCTAAGAGTGTCAGTGAAAATCCTGGGACCAACTCTTTGCTGGACTTAGGCCTAGGCCAATCCCTGAACACACTGCTGACCGGCCAGGTGGATTTCTGTGCTGAGCTGGGGTAGAGTCAGCCTCACCAGTGAGCAGGGGAGGGCCAATGCTCTGAGGAAAATCAGGACAATGCTGAGCAGCCAAAACAAAGTTTTAAAGTTGTTACATCCAGGGACACATGGATTTCATAAATCCTGCCCAGGAGGCAAACCTGGTTTACTAGGTTTTGTGCTGTTCATTAGAGAGACACACACGTGGCAGAGACACAGAAAGGGAAACTAGGAGAGGGATGGGACGGAATTCATTTGTTTCCAAGTTGAAAGCTAGAACGGTCCAGATAAGGCAAGGGAGGTGCTAAGGGTGTGGTCCCTTGCTGTACAGTGTGGCAGGCACCTTGGAGCTGTGGATAAGCATGTCTTCTGAATCATAATTGCTGATCTGAAATCATGGCCAAACTTCCCTGGACAGAAGAGCTGGATGTAAAGAGATGTTAGGCAGGAAATGAGGAAACCCAGCTCCCTGCAAAACTGTCCCAGTAAGATGTGCAGATAGATGTTACTGTACTGGGTGGTGGGGGGAGGGGAGGCACAGCTGTCAGTACCCCACCCCACCCCCACCCTGCCAGGGATTGGAGGCCTCAGGGAAAGGCCAGGCCCCACAGCCAGGAGAGCACAGCACGTCCTTTATGTGCACACTCAAACACTCATGCACATACTCTGTCACTGTCCCCTTAGGAAGCAGGTGTTCCCCTTGTCATACTGCAGAGGAGGAAGTTGAGAATGAGACTTGCAGTTTAGGGGACGTACACAAGGTACAGGGACTCTTCATCACTGTGATATTACCCCTTTCCCATATAATAATGACCAACCCTGCCATTATGTCACCAGCACTAGTGTGCTGGTCTGTGTGGGAGTGCAGGAGAATGGCCAGGGCAGCAGTACCGCTGCCCCTGTCAAGCTCTGCAGTCTAGGGACACAGTGGGATCCACGTGTATACGTGCTCTCTGGGTGAATGCTGCTGGCCTCATCTGCCAGCTCAGGCCTGGACCAAATCTGAGAGGCCCATTGCTAAAAAGGGTACCTCGTTTTCCTTCTCCCTGGCATCTTGGATGCTTGGACACCTGCAGTTAGAAACTGGACTGGGAATTTAATTCTTTCCTTTAGCTTGGTGCTAAGAACTGAGGATCAAGATTTTGAGTTCACAGCACAGCCTATTCTTATACCATTTCCTAAAATCAGTTAAGATTAGTCATCTCCCATCTTATATAAGATTATAGTTAAGAGACTTCCGGTCAAGATGGCAGCATAGGTAAACATGGCTCACCTCCTTGCACAACCACATCAAAATTACAACTAAAATATAGAACAATCATCACTCGGAACCATGAGATCAGGTTGAATGGGAGTCTGACAACTATGGAATTAAAGAAACCACATCCATCCAGACTGGTAGGACGGTCAGAGATGTGGAATGGGCTGGTCCCATATGCACCCATGTGTGGTGGATAAGAATTAGGGGAGGATATCTTGGGAATGAGGAGTCCTAGCCCCACACCTGGCCTCCCAGCCCAGGGTTCCAGTGATATAAATATAAGTCTCCATAACTTCTGTCTACAAAAATCAGCAGGGACTGTCAGTGGAAGACACTGCTGGAGTCCCAAACAGTTCCTCTTGAAGAACTCACACACGGACTCACCTACTGAGACTCTTTTCTGCAGAAGTCCAGCTTACTGCAAATTCTTAAGGGGTTCGGTCCGAAGGAGGTGACGGTAAGGCGGAATGATTTGGAGTCGACACTCTTCTTTTTGGTGTCTTTTAGTTCAGTTTATTGAAAATGAGAGACCAGCTTTCTTGCCACATCTCTCGGCCTCAAAACTGAACTAACTCCCCGAACAAAGGAACTATCTCTATTTTAAAGACAAGGCATTTTTTTACAACAGTAGTGATAAAAAGCTGACACACATCTTACACAATTAGTAAAGGACAGCTGCAAGTTACAAATCACCAAGAAATAACACGTGGAGCAATTAAAAAGACTATAAATTCTATTCATGTTAAACAAATGGGTATTCTGATAAGGAATCATCATCAAACAGCTAGAAATAATATTAGTACTACCTATTTTAAGCACTAATAATTGGCTAGACATATATGTATTTTCTTAGGTCCTAGATAACTCTAAATTAGTAATTAGAAATATATGTAGAGGTAAGTCTTTGTGCTTAGGAAATTTGAGAGAGAGATGTCATCTAATTCAAGGTACTTCTAACCCAATTAGCTGTTCTTTGAAGTATAAACATTTGCCAGTGTCCTTGGAATCCTAAGCAACAGATGGTCCTTACCTACAAACTTTCTGAAGTATAAATCCTAACTAACGTTTATGGCTACTCACTAAACTTCCTAGGTATTAAAATCTTTTCCTATATCTCTGGTCTAAAGAAGAACAATAAATTGCTGAATTTCAGGGAGAATGGTTTAAAATATTTTTAGTAATGACTTCTCCCAGGCCTCTCTCATCAATTAACAGACTGCTTTGCTTTTTGCATTGAGGTGGCTTGGCTTGCCAAATGGCTAACCGCTCCTTAACCCTTTCCTGTATGGGGATGGCCAAGATGATTCAGCTTCCAACATTTTACAAGCCATTAGAATTGTTCTAACTCTCAGGAGTGCTAAAGCAAGCCGGCACAGAGTGAGACTTGTGGGTGGACTGCCCATGGTCACCTTCTGCTATGCAGCCCTTTCAATGAGTGGGGAATAGGCTAGCAGTTAGAAGTCTTTGTTTTTTAGAGGTCAAATAAGCATTGCTACATCTACATCATGCAAGCCACAAGCCAGACTTGTGGGAACTGCCCCTGGTCACCTGCCGCCGTGCAGCGGCATCCTGCCCATATCCGACCCTGCCGAGAAATGGGTGGGGCTAGTCCCCCGCAAATCAGTGCTCATGGATCTGGTGTAGGATGGCCTCCAACACTTTTCCTCTGAGCTCCAGCACCGTGGTAGCAGCTTGAAAGGAACCAGTGATATACAGGGAGGAAATGAAGGGTCTGGTATCAGGGTAAGAGCTAGGGGACAGCTTTCTCCTAGACAGAAAGGCCATTATCCCTCTTCTGAACCCTCCTCCCACAGAGCCAGCAGGTGAGTGCCATATGTGAAACACTATCAACCTGGCTAACACTGTTTGCCCTGCCTTGGAGATCCCCTAAGGCTCCATGCCACCCAACTTACAGGCCCACCTAAGCTGTTAACTGTGACTTTTCCCTAGGAATAGCTTATTTTGGCTCATGCTTCACAACTTCCTAAATCCTATCAAACAAGCAAAAGCCAATCTCAGTAAGCCCTGAGCCCTGAGCTCCTGTAGTTCTTACTAAGTAGCCCAGGCCTGGAGCTAGCAGAAGCCAGCCCAGATTCATAGCTTGGCTTTACCTGGGCATCTCCAAGCCCAGCAAAAGTAGCAGCCATCTCAGATTGCTTTATAGCCCAGGCATGGTGGCCCCAGGCAAAACACAGGTGGGGGCTGACTTTGGTCTTCAGAACCCAGGAAACCCCTGGGCCAATGCATCCAGTGGACAGCTACAGACTATGTCAGAGCACCACCACCCTGCCTCTGCACAGCTGATCCTCCTTGCAGGGCAGATGGTGGTCAGGGGTCACAGTCAGTCCTTGAAGCTGACTGGCCTGGGTAAATTCTTCTCATTGATCTGGCAACAATAATCAAGCCTCAACTACAAGAGGAGGGTGTACTCAGCCCACACGAAGGGCACACCTGTGTACCAAGCTTGGGTGATGGGGAGGTGGTGCCACTATATTAGGCCACTCTACCAAGACAGGGAATTATAGCAGCTCTACCTAATACATAGAAACAAACACAGGGAGGCTGCAAAAATGAAGAGACAAAGAAACATGGCCCAAATGAAAAAACAGATCAAAACTACAGAAAAAGAAATAAACAAAATGGAGATAATCTATCAGATGCAGAGTTCAAAACACTGGTTATAAGAATGCTCAAAGAACTTAGTGAGGACCTCAACAGCATAAAAATTTCCAGTCAGAAACAAAGCATACACTAATTGAAATAAAGAACAATTTACAGGGAAACAACAGCAGAGTGAAGCTGAGAATCAAATTGATGATCTGAAATATTAGGAAGCAAAAAACAACCAACCAGAACAAGAAGAAGAGAAAATACAGAAAATGAGGATAGTGTAATCAGCCTCTGGGACAACTTCAAGCAATCCAACATTTGCATCATAGGGTACCAGAAGGAGAAGAGAAAGAGCAAGAAGTTGGAAATCTATTTGATAAAAATGATGACAGAAAACTTCCCTAATCTGGTGAAGGAAATAGACATGCAAGTCCAGGAAGCACAGAGAGTCCCAAACAAGATGGATGCAAAGAGGCCCACTCCAAGACACATCATAATTAAAATGCCAAAAGTTAAAGATAAAGAGAGAAACTTAAAAGCAGCAAGAGAAAAGAAGTTAGTTACATATAGGAGAGTTCCCATAAGACTGTCAGCTGATTTCTCAAAAGAAACTTTGCAGGCTAGAAGAGGTTGGCGAGAAATATTCAAAGTCACGAAAAGCAGGGACCTATAGCCAAGATTGCTCTATCCAGCAAAGCTATCATTTAGAATAGAAAGTTAGATGAAGAGCTTCCTAGACAAGAAAAAACTAAAGGAGTTCATCATCACCAAACCATTATTATGTGAAACGTTAAAGGGACTTATTTAAGAAAAAGAAGAAGCCCTGATTGGGGCAACTGTAATAGTATAATCAATAAAATATAATTTAAAAATAAATAAATTTTTAAAAATAATATTACAGTTAAGATTGCAGTCACTAAAAATCAGGACTTTGGACCCTGTGAGGACCAACCTGGAAGAGAGAAGATATGTTCTCATAGAATAAACCCTTATTTTTAAAAATCAAGACCAGAAGTCTTTCACCATTTAAATTTTAAAGACTAATAAAACCTCAGCCACAGGGTTAAACAAAACAAACAACACACAGTAACAAATATTAAAAATATTATAACACAAAAGCATCTGCAGCAATACCAGAAATTTGCTGAGGCCCCCTTTTAATTAATGCAACTTGAACATATGGTTTTGGTTACATGTGGTTCCAGGCCAGAGGCATGAAAGCCAAGGGTCATGGGAGAGCCTTGGAGAGCTAAGGAGGAAAACTGCCAATGCAGGCCATGGAGTGAGGGAGTGCCCCTCCCGACCCCGGGCTGACACCCCGGGTTCCGGGACTCCCACCTTGGAGTGCACACAACACCCATCCTATCACTTCACTCCTACACCGACCCCTCTTTTAATCCTTGCAAGATCATGAGCTCCTTCATAGCATCTGTGGTGTGCTTGTGGAGAGAATGAATGAGTGACTGAACATAAATGAATGGAGGGAGACAGAGAGGAAGGGCAGCTCTCATCAAGGAAATTTGCTCTTTCCTAGAAAATTCTTAATGATCCTAGAGAAAATTGGCAGAACAAATAGTAATAAAACTCTTGTATTAGTACTTAAGTTATTAGAAAAGATGAGAGAGTTTTTAAACAATTTTATTAGAAGGAGCAGAGATTCACTAGACTCCCTCCAGCTTGTGGGATTTATTTTAGGGCCACATATGGGTAAGAAGGTGAGGGCTGTAAACCAAATGATGGGTTTAAATGGCAACCCAGGACAAGTCACACAGCTCAGGCTATTGGGCAGAACAGGAGCAGCTGAACGTGTGCAGAGCCAGACAGAGCCTCGGACATAGTTCAGAAACCAAGAGGTCTTTCAAGATTGTCTGCGTAACAAACTTCTAAACTGTAGAGAATTTTTATGAGTTTATTTGGGCTAAAATTGTGGACAATTGCCTAGAAGCGAGATCTCAAAAGCTCCGGGGAATAACAGTTTTGCAGTTTATTTTATGCATTTGACATTAAGGAGGGGACATAAGGAAGAAGACAAGAAGGTGGGAGAAAGAAGGCAAGGATTGGATTACAGGATAGTTAAGATTATGTGCTCTTTGAGGGTGGTTACACTCATTTCAAAGGTGTGTTAACCTAGATGCATAAGAACAATGGACAGGGCTTGTTTAAGGCAAAGATAAACCTTTCACCAAAGAAGTTACATGCTTGGGGCATGACTGCCCACTATAACCTACCCATTTAGGAATTTATGATCAGCTCACCCTGTGAGGTTACTTTCTGTAGAACTCGTTTTTTCACCCACATGATCAAACACAGCTTCAAAAGAAGAGACACACAATCTCCTGGCCAGCTCAGCAGCAGCAGACTCCATCAATCCTTGCCTTCTTCCGCTACTAAGGCAACTGCAGTATTCCTTTTTCTGCCTCAGTTCTTCCTGCTGCTTTATTTAAGCATCTACTGCGTCAGGACCTCAAATGCCTGCTTTGTCTCAGTCTCATTTACTACCAAGTGTTCCCTGTAAGTCTCCTTGTCAAGTTTGCCAAGACAGAGGATCTCATTGGTATATTGGGCTAAGCCTCCCCTGGCCAACCAACAAGTAAGTGAGCCGCTGCTGGGGCCATGTGCGCAGCCAGGGCAGTGGGGTCAGAGGTATGACTGTGTGTCTAGCCAGGCGTTCTTCACAGAGACTGAAGGCACAGCAAGTGTCCTAAGGGCCAGAGCCCTTCACCACTGATCACAGACCTGGCATAATTAAAATGTGACAAAATGAACTATCAAGCAAAATAGAGACAGACCCACAGACAGAGTAGGCTGACAGCTGTTGTGGTGGGGGATTGGTGAGTTGGGGGGGGGGGGGAAAGGAACGAGAAAAAAGAAAAATAAAAAACTCATGGACACGGACAACAGTATGAGGATTGCAGGGAGGTGGGTGGAGACGGGTACGGGGTGTAAATGGTGATGGAAAGAGGCTTGACTTGGGGGTGAACACACAATACAGTGCACAGTGTTGTGGAATTGTGCATCTGCGACATGCATTTTTTTAAATGATGCTTTTCTTTCCTTTTTAAAAAAATTATTTATTTGAGAGAGAGAGGAAGGGGGAGAGAGAGAGAGAAAGACATTGGTTTGTTGTTCCACTTATTTATGCACTCATTGGTTGATTCTTGTATGTGCCCTGAACGGGGGTCGAACCCACGAACCTTGGCTTATCAGGACGGTGCTCTAACCAACTGAGCTGCCCAGCCAGGGCTGAAATGTGTATAATTTTGTTAACCAGTGTCAGCCCAATAAATTCAATAAAAAGGGTAAAAAATGTGAGAGGGGAGGGGAACAGATTACTTGAAATAACATGTTGAGTTTGCAGTTTTGACAGTTCTAGTGTGCTGCTGACAATCACAGGCTTCCTTTACTCTGCAAAGTTAGGGAGCACATATCTCTAGCCCCTGCCCCCGCCCCCCACCAATGCTCTATGTCTGCTCCACCCGGGTCAGAGAATCAACAGTGGGTGTGCAGTGTGCACTGCAGCTGACAGTGGATGGGGGAGGGGACTATAGAGGAAGAGGAATGTGAAGCCTTGAGAAAAGATGGTATGCCAATGATTTAATTAATTCATTACTACGGGAATCTGCAGGGTTACAACGCTAGTTTAAAAGAGGGTATGAGAACAAAGATTTTGTGCACTCTGAGAACAAAAAGGAATGCTGAAGTAAGATTGCAAAGTTAGATACAAAACTGGTTAATGTCCTGCAGAGCAACAAAACTGTAATCTTAGGATTATTTTGTTCTACCAGGTAGAAATCATTTGCATCTCTATTGAACAGAAAAGTCATTTACATTTTAACAGCTTTTACACAGTATCATCTAATTTTACAGAGTTATGCATGTCTGGAAGCCATTTGATAGTAAATAGCAAGCAGAAGTTACCTTTCCCTAGGGAGCCAGATGACCCCCCCAGATGGGCTTGTTAGACGTTGCTTTATTTTAATATTGAAAGATTTTTTTGACCACCACCCCAAGTTTTAATAATTCTTCTTAACAGAGAGAAAAATCACCCTTTTGCTTTAATGGGTATCAAAGAAGGGAAAACAATAGTGAATGCGGGTGACATAAGGCCCAAGGAGTGGGACCCCAAGGCTTTCTATCTGGCTGGGCAGCTGACGGGCGGTGTGACCTTAAATCTGATCTAACTGGGACTCAGTGTCCTCATCTATAAAATGGGGCTATTGAACTTGGCAAGACTTTGCCCTAAGGGTCATTTTCAAAATAATAATTAAAAAATGCACCACACCCTTTTCAAAAAAGGAAGCGGGAAACAGCCACAGAAGCAACGTCTGTGAAACGCTCCGGGCTGGGAGAGGATCGTTGCAAGTTGGCAGGCGTTGCCCCTTCAGTTGAGTGTGGGGCAGGAGGCTGGTGACATCACACTTCTCTGTCAAACGCCAATGACTCACTTCTCCCACCCGCGCGGGAGCTGCGGCTGATTCCGCCCCGCTGGGCGGCTCTCTGCGCGCCCTGCCCCGCGGCCGCTCCCTGCGGGCGGCGCCGGAAACCCAGCCAGCTCGGCCGAGATCCGCCCTCCCCGCAACGGGGGACCTGCTGCCTCCGGGGCTCGGCGCCAGGATCTCCCCGGTCGACTGTATCAGTGAGCCGCCCTTGTTTTCTTAAACACACACCGCGGTTTCGGGCAACACTTGCCAGTTGCCATGGGCGTTTTCTGTTTTGACAGAAGCAGGGACATACGAACCCTTGACTTCGAGTCGCAGGTTGTGGATGTCGGTGTCTCCGCGGCTTTATCCCGGAAGAATGGAGATCTGCACCTGCCATTCTCACTTTCCTTCTCAAATCACCTGACCTCGGCTGAGGTCCAGGTGTTTTCGCTTAGGCCGTGAGCCATGGACACCCTTTTCCCTGTCGGGTGAGGAGAGGTGGCAGCAGCATCCGCTTTTCCTCTCCTAGTAGACTCCGAATGGGACCAGACCCACAAAGGCCGGGAATGAACTCTGCAGCAACACCCTGCAGGCATCCCAAACAAGAGGAAGTAAGGAAGGGGGTGAGGGGTGGGGGTGGGAAGAGGCCAAAAAAGTAGCAACGGAGGTGTTTAAACCTGCAGAGGAGGTTCTAAAAACACAGTGTTGAGCACTCGTCCAACCGCTGCCTCTCAGCGGGGGAGGAAAGTGCTCTGGGCACCTGGGGCCGGACAGTTCTTGGCCGAATGGAGACGGAGCTGCTTTGCAGGTTTAGCATCGCTACCTCCCCGCGCGTTAAATGCCGGTAGCACCTCCCGATCTTTGTGCGAACCAAAGACGCCGCCACCTATGTCCAAATACTCTTTAGAGATTGAGGTGCCTCCTTAGGTTGAAAACCACTGTAAAGTCCTTTCCTAAACTACATTCTAGGAGATATTAGTTAGTTCCTTGAGATGTTAAGTAGGTATGCTATGAAAAGAGACCATGGTCAGTGTTATGCCATGGTTGGGAAAAGGTGGGTTTACAAAAAGGAACAGAATTTCCTTAGGACAGGAGTTCTCAGAGCCTTTAATATGACATGGACAAAAGTAGGTTTACCATTGTAATACAAATAAATAATGCAACAATAATACAAGAATAAACTGATTCATGTACTCACAACTGTAAACCTATCCTTTTGCCCACCCCTTTTATAAACACGTGTTTTGAATCATTATGATTTCCCAATCTAATTGACAATGGATTTCTTTCTTTTGGTGGCTCTCGTTGGGTGGACCCACCTTCAATAAGTCTTGACTAAGTCTTCAATAAGTCCCCCAGGGACTTCTGTGTCCTCCACCACACGAAGCACAGGGGTGTATGCTCAGAATGCCCGTATGTTTTGACTGAGCTGAAACAGCTTCAGAACTCTGGCAAACCAGAATGTGTGAAGCTACCAGGAAGGAGGCCAGAGTGCCAGAAACCACTGCAGAGATGACCTCACAAAGAAACCAGTGTGCTGGGGCTCCTCTAGCGCTCAGGGAGACGCGTCCCACTCCTGAGGAGGGCCACATTGATGGTGCCTCTGGCTTTTATGGTTCAGGGAAACTCAAATAGGCAAGGTGGTTTGAAGAGAACTATGTATGGACGAAATTTTTCAAATGCTGACAGATGGATTGGGGGTCTCCTTCCTGCTGGCCTGGCAGCCTCTGAATGGAAAGCCTTGCTAGGGACAGGCGTCCCGGCAGCTCTGGTGAAAGGCTAGAAATATAAGTCCAGGCAGATATAATGGCAGTGAGTCACAGTAAACCAACAGCCACCGTCAGGTGCTCAGGAGGGAAGCTGAAGCCAGAACATTCACTGAGCTGAGCAAGGAGCAGGACCATCCTGTTGTACAAAACACAAAGAGCAGAGTGTTCAGGTCCAAGGATCAGATTTCTCAGCATGGAAGCCCGAGCTCTGCATGGTGAGTTTCAGGCTTTGCTCAAGGTCAGGTGGACAAAAACCTGCCTATTCCCATCGAGGAGGACGCCATCCAAACACACCCGTTCCTCCCAGGGCGTGGGCAGGGGGCCAGGGCTGACAGAGATCTGCCAGCTCCCATGAAAAACTGGGTGAGCAGCCGGTGGCAGAGTCCTAGCACCTCACCCACATCCTCCTAGGCTTGTAAATCTGGCTTCTGCCGTTCAAGGGTGCTCTGTGCTAGTGAAATTTCCCTCTGAGCTGTTGACTCCTAATTTTTTCCAGTTTGACCTGACTGGCCTGTGCTTGAGGGCCTGAGTTCAAGATCACAGCTCCAAAGAAAGAAGGGAAAAAACAGGAGTCCCCACTTCTGCAAGGCTGGTGGGCTCTGAGGGTTCTGCCTCAGCCTGCTAGGCAGCCCAGAGTAGTTTCATTTCTTTTCTTTCTTTCTCTCTCTCTTTTTTTTTTTTTTTTTTTGCCTGGGCAACATTTTTGCTCACAGGTCATTATTAAACTTGGATGACAGTAAACCAATGAGTAACTGGATAATTAAAGCCACAAGTCAGAAGGCCTGGGCGGGTCCCTCCTCTGGAACCTCCAGTGGCCTGTTCCATAGGCGAATGCCGCTCATTCTCCTCTCAGCAGAAGTGCTTTTATGAATTGAAAACCTTCTGTGGTGACCTCCACCTCCTCCCAAGGTCACTTCTCCACTTGTCCTTTGCTCTATCCCCTCACCCACAACCCCTGTCTACTGCAAGGAAGGAGGAAATCAAACCACACTCCCCACCACTGCTGTCACCACAGGAACATGACAGAAGGTTTCCAACTAAAACCAAAGTTACTCAGCAGAGCTTCCTGCCAGGCTGCTGTGCTGGAGGGCATGCGCGCCTCCCTCGGCTCTTTCTGTTCTACACAAATTCTCTGCTTCAGTCGCTGGAGAGCCTCTCCACTTCCTGGGGAGAGTGGCTGAGAACTTCAAAGCAGACAAGGCTGCCGCTGAGAAGACCCTGGCTCGCTTCAAAGGCTGTGTCTCCTCCCAGGCAGAAGCACTCAGTGAATGTCTCTCCCACACTTCTGAGACAAAACGAGGAGCTGTTGGTGTTTACAAGGTCCCCAAGGGCATTTCTGTATTTCTCCCTCTAAGTGGGCCCGTGGGCCTGTACAGGAATGCCCCAACCTCCCCTTGCAGGGCTCCTTTCTGTGGTTGACACCACTTTGGTGCCTCTGCCCTCTCCGCTGCCCCTCTGGCAGGCCCTGCTTCCCCCCTTCTCCACTGAGCCCTCTGCCCCTCTGTTTCCCCCTGAACCCCTGGTCTTAAGGAGCAGCCCCCTTTCCACTGAGGAAACGTGCGTAAAGGAGGGAATGCAATTGGGGATGGGGTGACCTGTGTGATTTCGTATGTTATTCCAGAATAGGTTTGGGGTTATTTTCATTTAAAAAAAATAATAAATGTTCCCTCCAAATCTTTGAGGACATTTGATTCCAGGAGAGTGTGAGCCATGTCCAGCCCATGGCTCCATACTCTCACGGCACTCTGCAGGCTGTGGCTGACCCCTAGATATAAGGACCTAATGTGAGAAGCAAGAGTAATTTGGATTTTTACTTTTTAACAAGAATCTCTTTCCAACAAACTGTGAAACTCTAGAGGGCAGGAGTTCTCTGACAATGAATTTCATGGTCTTGCGATAGTGCCTGGAAAAGAGTAAGTGTTCTCAGGTGATTTGTGTTTGTTGGATGACTATCATTCCTTTAAAAAAAAATTAAAGTTGCTCTCTACTCTCAAGATGCTGCGTGTGACAGTGTTTAGGCCACGTGCATGTTGAAAAATTGCACATACATCGTCTACATCTCATATCGCCAGGAACTAATGTTACCAAACCTCTTGTCTCATCCACCATTTTATTATCTGTGTTTAGCAGACTCAGATGTTGCAAACCAGAGGAGACTTTAGGAGTCATGCAGACTGATGAGGGCATTTGAGACAAAGAAAACCAATGGAGTTCTACAGCAAAATGTAAAGTAGAGAGATGGTCATGCTGTGAAGTGGCCCCAAGCCTCAAACCTGTCCTTGAGGTCGCCATCTGCTTCTGGCCTTCAGGGCCAGGGAAGATGCTCACCTTTAGCCTCTCTACTGTGGTGGGACTTCCGGGTTGGTCAGGCCTGAGGGAGGCGGTGAAGGAAGTGCTGTGGGTGAGCTCAGTGAGGCAGATGAAAGCGTAGCACACACCCTGGGGTTGGCGCAGGGAGTTGGCTTAGGATAGAGGAAGATGCAGTGTGGAGCACCCCCTCTGCAGAAGTAGCTTTTGTCCCCTTGTCCCCCAAACACATACTCCAACTACAAAATAATAATTGTGCATAACTCTGAAGGCAGGTCCACACCTGTGTGAACATCCATACCTGTGTGTGTGTGCTGCCAGATTTCTTTGTTCCTGAGTAGAAACATAAGCTACAAACACCACATTCCTTTTCAGCGTTGAATGACTACTGCTTGAAAAGTCAAAGAAAAAAAGTACAGTCAAACCGTCTATTAACAGATACATTTAAGAGAGAATAGTGCAAGTTGCTGATGGCCGGTTTTCAAGACAGAATTGTGTGCTGTTGAGGCAGTTAGTAAGTGTGATGACAACCAGCAATTTGTTTATTTATTTATTTTTAAATATTGAAACCCTCTGGGTTATACATGGATCACTTACTTGAAATAATATCAAGCAGTGGCATTATGGTGACAGAGAGAACTCAACCACTTCCTGGCAAGTAACAAGTATTTCATTTTGCACTACCTTTCTAAAGTTTAGAAGTCACTTTGAAATAAACTCTAAGGAAATCTTCCCTAGTGTCCCTTGAGTTTGCTGATCCCAACAAGGGGATCATGGGCAGTATCCTCTGGGATACATTCTGAGGAATGAGATTAAGTCCCTGTCCCTCATGCTATCTGTTGCCAACAAGCCATGGCACCGGGCCTGGAGGGCTGTGTGTTGGTCATAATGAGCCATCTGGCCACCTGGCAGAAGAATCCCATGGGAACAGGTGTCTGGGATGTTACTGACATTACCACTGACCTTTGCTAAAGAGTTGGTTTGGTTTTACCCTAGAATGGCTCAGCCTAGAGGTAAGAATGGATCCTCTTGGTCCAGGATACTTTCAAGGCCTAGGCTCAAAATTCTTAACCACCAAATTGAATACGTTCTTGAGCAGTGGGGCCAGCATTGTGCCTGGGTTGTTCCGGGATCTCATCCTGCCCCTCTCTGTCCCTGTTCACAATGCCCTGACAAATCACAATGGCGGGGCCAAGGCTTGGCTCTTGGAGGTTGTTTTTTGTTTGTTTAACATCAACCAAAGCAAGTTTATTTATATTTTAAAATTATATTTTATTATGCTATTGCAGTTGTCCCAATTCTTCCCCTTTTGTACCTCTTCACCAGCACCCCCACTCCCTCAGGCAATTCCCACACCATTGTTCATGTCCATGGGTCATGCATATAAGTTCTTTGGCTACTCCATTTCCTATACTGTACTTTACATCCCTGCAGCTATTCTGTAACTACCTATTTGTACTTCTTAATCCACTCATGTCTTCACCCATTCCGCCATACCCCATGCCCCCATCTGGTAAATATCAAAATGATCTCCATATCCATGCTTTTTTATCTGTTTGTCTTTTTGCTTAGTTCGTTTTTTAGATTCAATTGTTGATAGATTTGTATTTTTTGCCATTTGATTGTTCATAGTTTTGACCTTTTCCTTAAATAAGTCCCTTTAACATTTCACATAATAATGGTTTGGTGATGATGAACTCCGTTAGTTTTTCTTGTCAGAAAAGCTCTTTATTTGTCCTTTGAAACTAAATGATATCTTTGCTGGGTAGTGCAATCTTGGCTGTAGGTCCCTGTTTGTCATGACTTCGAATATTTTTCTAGTCCAGTCTAGCCTGCAAAGTTTCTTTTGAGATATCAGCTGACCATCTTATGGGAACTCCCCTGTAGGTAACTAACTTTTCTCTTGCTGCTTTTAAGTTTCTTTGTCTTTAACTTTTGTTTTTAATTATGATATGTCTTGGAGTGGGCCTCTTCACATCCATCTTGTTTGGGACTCTCTGTGCTTCCTGGACTTGCATGTCTATTTCCTTCACCAAGTTAGGGAGGTTTTCTTTCATTATTTTTCAGATAGATTTCCAATTTCTTGCTCTTTCTCTTCTCCTTCTGGCACCCCTGTGATGCAAATGTTGGAACACTTGAAGTTGTCCCAGAGGATCCTTACACTATCCTTGTTTTTTGAGGTTCTTCTTTCTTCTTCTTGTTCTGGTCAGTTGTTTTTTCGTTCCTTATGTTTCAAATCATCAATTTGATTCAGGTTCATCCACTCTGCTGTTGTTTCCCTGTAAATTGTTCTTCATTTCAATTAGTGTATCCGTTGTTTCTGATTGGATCTTTTTTATGCTCTTGAGGTCTTCACTAAGCTTCTTGAGCATTCTTTTAACCAGTGTTTTGAACTCTGCATCTGATAAATTATTTCCATTTTGTATAGTTCTTTTTAGAGTTTTGATCTGTTCTCTCATTTGGACCATGTTCCTTTTTCTCCTCATTTTGGCAGCCTCTCTGTGTTTGTTTCTATGTATTAGGGAGAGTTGATTTGACTTCATGTCTTGGTAGTTGGCCTAATGTAGTAGGTGTCCTGTAGGGTCTGGTGGCACAGCCTCCCCTATCACCCAAGCTGGGTACTCAAGGTGCACCCTTTGTGTGGACTGAGTACACCCTCCTCTTGTAGTTGATTCTTGGTTACTGTTAGCAGATTACTGGGAGGTATTTACCCAGGCCATTCAGCTACAAGGACTGGCTGTGACCACTGACCACCAACTTCCACCATCCATGGAGGGTCAGCTGTGCAGGGGCAGGGTGGTGGTGCTCTGACATAGTCTGTAGCTGTCCACTGGGTGCACTGGCCCTGGGGTTTCCCGGGTGGTGCAGACCAAGGTCAGCCCCCACCTGTGTTTTGCCTGAGCTGCCCTTTCTGAGCCATAAAGCAGTCTGAGATGCCTGTTACTTTTGCTGGACTTAAAGATTCCCAGGCAAAGCCAAGCTATGAATCTAGGCTGGCTGTTGCTAGTGTCAGGCCTGGGGCCACTTAGCAAGAAGTACAGGGTCTGGGGGCTTACTGAGATTGGCTGTTGCTTGTTTGATAGGATTTAGGGAGTTGTGAAGCATGAGCCAAAATCAGCCATTTATATGGAAAAGTCACAGTTAGCAGTTTGGGTAGGCTCACAAGTTGGGTGGCATGAGTCTCAGGGCATCTCCAAGGCAGGGAAAACAGTGTTAGCCAGGTTGATAGTGTCTCAGATATGGTATCCACCTGCTGGCTCTGTGGTTCTATTGGGGGAGGGCTCAACAAAGGGACAATGGCCTCGTCTGCCTTTCTGTCTGAGAGAAAGCTGTCCCCCAGCTTCCACATTGATGTCAGACACTTCAGTTCCTCCCTGTGTGTTCCTGGTGCCTTTCAAGCTGCTACCCTGATGCCGGAGCTCAGAGAGAGAGAGTCTGAGTGAGTAGTTGTGTGGGTTGTTGAAGAGGAACTACTTGGGACTCCCGCAGTATCTTCCATCAACACAATCCTCACTGGTTTTTGTAGCCAGAAGTTATGGGGACTTAATCTTCCTGGCACTGGAACTTTGGGCTGGGGGACCTGGTGTGGGGCTGGGACTCCTCGCTCCTGAGATACCCCTTCCAAAATTATGTCCACCATATATGGATGTGTCACCAGCCTGTTCTACATCTCTGCCCCTCCTACCAGTCTGGATGGATGTGGTTCCTTTAATTCTGTAGTTGTCAGACTTCCATTCAAGTCAATTTCTGATAGTTCTGAGTGATGGTTGTTCTATACTTTAGTTTTAATTTTGATGTAGTTGTGTGAGGTGGCAAGCTGTGTTTAGCTATGCCATCATCTTGACCGGAAGTCCCTTTTTTAAAAAATAAATGTTAATTTATTTTTTTAAGAAAATGCCCTCTCCTCTCCTCCCCACAGCATGCATGCATGCTGCCCCCCTTCCTGCTTGGGTACCCTGCAGGCAGTGAGGGGACACCACTCCCCTGTTCTCTCTGCCACTCAGAGGGAGTCTAGACACACATTTCCGGATTAAAGTCAGCCCTGGGCGCCACTATGTAAAACATAAAAGCCTTCTCCTCATTTACTAAAGCCAAAGAATGTCAGGATTAAGCCATAATTGAAACTTTCGAAAGAAGAGCAAAAGGCAGCTTTAGCCTTAGCATTCCACAGTCGTAGGACAACTGGAGACACATGACTGAATTCAAAAGCTCATTTGAAGGGTACCTGCCTCATGAGGCGAGGCCTGCTTGTCAGGATTCTTGACATGCTCTTTAGACTCGGGGCTGACTCTGTGTCCCAGGAAGGTGACAAGGCCCGCATCTTCAGGAGCAAGGCAGTGGGTGATCACGGTCAGGGTCAGGCACTGCTGGACCCAGAGAGTCCTATCTGCAGACTCCAAAGCTGAACCAGCCAAGAAACAGAAGTGTCCCCGAGCCCGAGCACACCTGGCAGCCGTGGAGCAGGACACTGGGCCACGTTTGCTGCTCCCTGCAGTCACACACTGACTTTCTCATGGAGGTCCACTATGAGGGCTGCCATTTCCTCCGGACTGAATAGTGTGACATGTGCTAAAAGGGGCTCCAGGGTCAAAACACATCAGAGCTCTGTGAGCATCTTAGATAACATCAGCTCTGGGGTTACCAATTGTGGCTGCTCTTCAGAATCACCTAGAACATGTTCAAAATACAGGTTCCCAGGCTGCAGCTCTCATACCTCCTTCCCCCAACACACGAGCGCGCGCACACGCACACACACACACACACACGGTGATTCTCCTGAGTAGGCAGGTTTGGGAATCACTGATATTGTCCAAAGCCTTCACCTCTTTTTCTGAAATATAATCCCAAGTTACTTAACTTTTCCCAGGCCACTCCGCTGGTTCGACAGGACTGGGTCTCTTGAATGTAACCCAGGGCTTTTTCTACAGCGTACCACCTCCTCCTGGACGTGCTCACCAAGGGGCGTCTAGACTACCCAGAGATTCTGGATGTGAAAGAGGGTCAGCAGCATAGTCTTTGTGCATGTAAAATAACCCCAGATAATTTCCCCATATTGGCTTCCGTTGTGGTTTATGGCCCAGATGTCTCAGTCTCAAGTCATCTGAGCAGGAGATTCTGCTTCCAGCTCTATCATCACCACTGTTTCGCTTGTTCTTTGCAAGGTGGGGGAAAGAACTGTGTGTGTGAGTGTAGCCTGTTCTGTGCCTCAGTTTACCTCTTTATACCATGGAGAGAATGACCGGCACCCTTATGTCTGCTTCTTCGGCACTCTGCAGACCCATTGAATGGCCACACAAAGGCATCTGGTGATTCGTGCCTGGGCAGAAAAAGAAGCTTTCTATACCCACACAAAGCTGTTCTTGAAGTCCAGGTCACTCTTGCCACATTTTTAATAATTTGGATGTCAAAATATCATTGTGGTTTTTTTGGCTACACTGCATGCCCTCCAGGAAGGGCTGCCTGCCTTCTCTTGGTTTCTGAAGGCCTGGTAAAATATTTCCTGTGGGTGTTCATGGGAGGAGCCCTAATTTTGAAGGACCAAACAAGATAAGAAATTAAATACTACTACTAATAATAAATAGCTAGCATTGAGTTGTTATTAAGTACAGGCATTCTGCCAAAATCTTCATATATATTATCATATTTAATCCTCATACAAATGAAGTGTTGTGAGCATTCCCATTTACAGATGTGGAAAACAAGGCTCAAAATATTTAAAGAATTTGCCCAGGATCACATGTCTGCTAAATGACAGAGCCATGCTTCAAGCCCACGTGCTTCAGTGTCTAAGGGCAAAGATCTGACCCAGGGGGTGATGACAGGCTGCTGTCGTCATGAGCTTGACCTTTCCCGTAGCACTGCCTGATACTTCCTAGTGGATATTACACCCTGATGCAACTTGGGCCAAGGACAGTCGGGCACTGCAGCTGTGATGGCATGCTGGGAGGCGAACGGCTCTGTCAGTTTAGGGACTGCCTGACCCAGCCTAACCAAATTAGAGCAAGTAATGGGTGTGACATAATTTGACATGTACATTGTTAATTGAACCCCATGGGAGATGATTTTAAATAGAGACAAATAGCATGCTCTGTGAACTATTTGGGTTATGAAGCCCTTATTCCCTGACTCTTGCAGAAAGAAAGAATTGTGTCATGATAAACTGAAAAGCCCAAGAAGCTGTTCCAGGATCAGGAGAGCAGCGGGCTGGCTGGATAGGGGAAGATTCTCCCTGGGAGTTTCAGGGATTTCTCTCACTTCCTAGCATTTTACCTGTAAAGCTCAAATTAAGAACCACTAACTCTACCCACCTATCCCCAGAGACTTCCAAGGGGACTCAGAAGCTCAGGCAAAAAGCCAGCCTTGGGCCCGGCTGGCGTAGCTCAGTGGATTGAGCGCGGGCTGGGAACCAAAGGGTCCCGGTTCGATTCCCCGTCAGAGCACATGCCTGGGTTGCGGGCCGGGTCCCCAGTGAGGGCCATGTGAGAGGCAACCATACATTGCTGTTTCTCTCCCTCTCTTTCTCCCTCTCTTCCCCACTCTCTAAAAATAAATAAAATCTTAAAAAAAAAAAAAGCCAGCCCTGGTAAGACAGCAAAACAGGCACAGTTTGAAGCCCCCGTTTGTACCCCCACATCCTGCTTTCCCTTTCTCAGGTTCACAGAACCAACAACCTCCCACACAGGTTCACCGTCTCTAGGCATCCCCAATACCCAGCTCCTACTCCCATTCCCTCATCACTAGCAAGGCTGACCTGTCCTATTTCCCACACCCTCACACTTGCTTCCTGACCTTCATAAAGAGTATGTGTGCCTGGTGGGCTACCCACTAATCATAATGTCCTAATGTGTGCCCATCCTCTCAGGCCAGACCTGCTGGTTGTATGACACATAATCAGTATCGCAGAAAAGTTTACTGTTGAATTAAGGAATGACAGCAAGAATAGCAAAGATACTCTGGAAATCCCATACCTTACCCCAAATCAATACTGGCATATTAGCTAGTAAAAAGTGAATTTGGGAGAAAAGACCTTTGCCTTTTTAAAAGTGGAAGACTTTTAAGTAACACTACCTGGTGAGAATGGCCAGGAGAGATACAGGACACAGGACGACCTCCCCACATGCATTCCCTCTTCTCCCCTTCCTCTCAGGGTTCCATACTTCTCACCCACGCAGTCAGGAGGGATTAACCTAGTTGCAGTTCTCTGGGTGGACTTTGGTAGCCCTCAGCCATCCAGTGGGCTCCATGGTCCTCTCTATCCTTGCCACAGGTACTGGTTTGGAGATGGCCCCCTGGCCCGGGTGCAAGGAGACTTTACCAAGGGCCTCCGGGATTTTGAGGTCATCAAGTGAGCCAGTCTCAGAATAAAGCCAGTGCTGTGACAGCATAGTAAGAATGGAGGGAAATTCCTTGGCAAGTAGAATAAGAGAAATTGAGACAAAATAATTAAACAAGGCCAAATGATTTGAGCAATTTACAGCCAGCTAATAAATCACAAGGTTTGATCTTTCCTAACCAAGGACACAGGAGCAAATAGTTTACGTGTTCCATACCGTCCCGGGATAGAATGGCCTTAGTCCTCGTCCTTCTTTGATGACATTCTTTGAAAATAAAACTAACCAGAAAATAACCCCTGATCCCTGTATACACACATTAAAAATGGTTTTTAATTTTTTAATTTTGATTTTTTAGAGACAAGGGAAGGAAGGGAGAAAGAGAGAGAGAAACATCAATCATGTCCCTTCTGTAGTATGCACTCCAACCAGGGACTGAACCTGCAACCCAGGCCTGTGCTCTTCCAGGGAGGCCAGCTGGCTACCTTTAGGTTTGCAGGGTCATGCCCGGCATATTGAGCCACACCTACTGGGGCTATATGCACATTTTGATGAATCAGCATATGGAAGGACACACCTGAAAAGCTAATGAATATTCTGTTAAGATCCATCCCTGAGGCCTCCCCTAGGATTTGGGTGGGCAGACCACAGAAAGATAAAAAGCCTCAAGACAGAGAACCTTTGGGCGCTCTCGCTAGAGCATGCCCAAGCCTTGTATCTCTGCTGTTTTTCTCCTGAACTGGAAGGGACCCCACGAGACTTGCAAACAGGGGAGCATTGGGCAGAGGCAGCTCATCCCCAGCTTACGCCCTGAACCTGTCTCCAAGGCCTCCTTTTTCTGACTTTAACTCTCTTATTGCTTCTTCTACCTTAAGCCCGTCCTTGTTTCACTGTCCTCTGCTGTAATAAACGTACTCTCAAAATCACCAGGACTTGTGTTGTGAAATCTTCCCTGCATGATCTCAAGAACCCACACACTACCGGCAGGCCCAAGGCAGACCCACTCCAGGTACGGTAAACAGTACCACGGCAGACTAGAAAGAGGTAGAAAGTCACTGGGACTTCATTGACTTGTCCAGCGGCTATATAAGCCTACCTGACTTCTGGACTTTTCAATGACATAAACAAATAAAGCCTCTTTTTGGTTTAAGCTAAATAAACATACAACGCAATGTTATAACCCTTTGATTCTTTTTTATAACTGATCTCAGAGGCTGTATTTTTTCACCTTAAATTACCTTTATCTTATGGCTTACTTAAATAAACATACCAAAAAACAAAACCCCTAATTTTTCACTCTTTAGTCAAAGCCTTCCCAAGATCCCTAGGCTTTTTCTGTCTCAGGTGAATGAGGAAATAACAATGATTTCAACAAGATAGAAACTTATTTCTTCATCATATAAAAGAAGGCTGGAATCTGGCTGGTCTGTCACTATAGTGTCATCAAGTTCCCAGGTTTCCTCTGACTTTTTGTTCTGCTATTCTTACATAGCTTCTATCTTCAGATTCACTTCATGATCCAATGTGGAAGCTGGAGCTCCAGCCATCACACTGATCTTCCTGTTCCAGGAAGGTACAGAAGGGAGGAAGAAAGAGAAAAAATGAGTGTGTTCATAGTCTAGCCCCTTTCAAGGAGTCTTCACAAAAGACCCACCCAACAACTTCTGTTTATATCTCAATGGCCAGTCCAGCTACAAATGTGACTGACAAATGTAGTCTTTTAGCTGGGTACATGGCCACCAGATTAAAATCTGGATTGCATTCCTACAGTAAAATGGGAGAGTAGACACTGGGTAGGCAACTAGCAATTTCTGCCCCACCCTACTTATTAAAAAAGTTGGGCTTCTGTGTTTAGTTCTGCTGCTTGGTGCCTGTTTCCAAGGAGACCTCCTGGTTCAAACTGCAATTACTCTCTCCATGGACCCTTAACATCCCAAGCTGGTTCCCTACCACACCCCACCCAGGAAGCCCTGACCAGCAGCTTCTTATTTGTTCAGTTAAGAAGCACGTGTGGAGCACCGACTGTCTTTTATTAGACAACATTAGTCTTTCATGCGAACCTTGGCTTCAATTTAACTCATTGCACACTTGAACGTTGTCTCCATCATGCTCCATTTAGACCCCACTCATACTTAACCGTCTTCATTCACCAGTCTTTCCCTGGAACTATGTGCTTTCCAACACAGGTCTGCTCTTCAAGAGTCAGTTCCTAACTTCTTTCTGGCCTTAGTGTTCTAAACGCCATGGGTGAGGCCTGTGTGGCCTAGGGCAACACGGTCACGGTCAACACCAGCAAGTGAGTCAGGGCTGCGCTTCTCCAAATCTTCATGGATAACAGGGTGTGATTTTGCCTGGGTATAGGTAACTGAAGGAGGCCAGAATAATGATTTCTTTTCATTTCTCTCAAATTCTTCTGACCCTACTTGTACATTTCAGGCCTCATAGATAGCATTGCAGGGCTCAGTCATCAATGAGGAGCATATGCAAGTCAAACAATAATAACGAAGTGAATTTTTGTCTAGAGACAAAACATCTGCTCCTCCCTACCTCAGCTGCACGAAGCATACAAATAATGTCTGATAATGCTAACGAAATGTGTTACTTTGAGTCCTCATAGAAAGAATACCTTTCAGAAGTATCTAGTTCTTTCACATGAATGTTCCCATTTTGATTTTAATAATAAACTGAAAACTATTGTAAAAAACTCAAAATTTTACTTTCTATTATGTCTTTTCAAATAAAACCATCATTAAGCAGACATGAACAATGATCCCCAATTGGGATTTTTAAAGTTTAAGTTTCCAGAGGAATGGGTAAATAGAGCTTTCACACTTTATTTTTATTTATTTATTTATTTTTTAATCTTCACCTGGGGACATGCTTATTGGTTTTAGAGAAAGGGGAAGGGAGGGAGAAAAGCACTGATGTGAGAGAGAAACACGGACCAGTTGCCGCCTGCACGTGCCCTGACCGGGGAACCTGAACGGCAGGCAACCTTTCCATTGATGGGACGACGTCCAACCAACTGAGCCACACCGGCCAGGGCTAAATTATGCTTTAAAGCGTTGCTTTAAATTGAAAACTAAACCTATGAGACCTGACTTTCTAGGTTTAACCAAGAGGGCTCAATGTGGATTTAGAAAGCTTGTTAATTGGTCTAGTCATTTGCATTCTAAACAAATATTTGTGACAGCCCATGTTTGAGGGCCAGAGGCATTTGGTATCCTGACGGCTGAATGATAAATGGTGGGAAGGTCTGAGCTATAAGAGGCTCTGTTCCTATATTGAGAGGGCAGATAAACTCCAAAAGAAGGTGTTGGCATACGTCTCCTCTGCTTTTCAATTTCCAACAACAGATGGTGACATCACAGTTCCAAGTATTTCCCATATAGTACTTGGCTTAAACAGAGCTTTATTCTCCCTGGAATACAGGCAGCATCAACTAAAAAGAGGTGCATTTTGCTGATAAGCCGGTCTGTTCTTGGGCGTCACAACACTGTCAGAAAGGCAATACTGAGAATGACTCCACTCCCCGAGGAGCGCAAACAGTCACCGGCACCCAAGGACACTGGGAAGCTGGTTGGCTATCAGAGGATATGTCCTTTTGGTGCTGATGAAGAAATACTGAGGAGCACAGACAGTGAAACAGATAGGACTTATCTCAGAAAGGTCATTTGAAGGAGAACTTGCCGAGGAATGACATTTGCCTCTGTCGTTGAGTAGAAAACCAGCCAGGACCTGGCAGCCCGACAGCCTGGGCTCCTTTCCAGGGCTGCAGCACCCTGCAGGCACTTGAGCAACGTGACCCTGATGGCAAAGAAACCCTGGACAAGCCTCCGAGGCTGGGGAGCCCGACCGCTCCCTCACCCACCGGTGAGACATTGCACCGTCCTTGGACACTGTTCTTGCCTTGACTTTAAGGTCCTCCCTTTGTTTCTTCCACTCGAGCACAGCGCAGTGGCCTCACGTCCTCTCCCCTCCCTGCTGCAGTATTTTGCCCAGAGGACCCTGAGCCATGAAGCTGGTGGGGGGTGGGGAGGAGAGCTGTGGTGTACATCCTTTTACATAAGGGACACGGGACCTGTACAACCAGCTGTGTGATGTTGGGCAAGTCACTTACCTTCTCTGTGCCTCAGTTGCCACAAATATATAGTGGGACTTATAATCACATTCACCCAATTGGACTGTTAATGAGCATTCAACAAAATCCTGCTGTAAAGCACTGAAGAACAGTGCCTGGCTCCCAGTCAGCACCACAGAGGCGAGCTAAGTAAGAGGGGAACAGTTTCTTCTATTGCACTTTCTCTCTGGATATCCACTTCACTAAAACGTACATCGGCCCCTCCCGGCACAGGACAGAGATGATAAGAAAGGGAAATGTCTCATGATCCTTTAATTCTGTCAGTAGTTCTTGACCTATCAAAAGATAACTGTGTGCCCATGTGTATATGTAGATTCTTTTAATTATACAAAGTCTATGCTGATCTGGTTCCATTTTAATCTAATGATGAAAGGCTAAGTCACATTTGTTCAACTGGAAGTGCACAGGCTGCAGGAACATGTGGGTAAAATGTAACTAACGTTATCTTGGTTCAAATTCCTTTTGTGTGACCCGACTGCTGTCTCATTGAACCTTTGCAGGTTGTTTGTTTTTTTCTCAGTTACAGCAGAGAATAAAATAAGCGCATCCAGGTCTTCGCACACCGCAATAGACTGACACCAAATCAGGTCTGTGGAGGCCTCGCTGTGGCTTCTCTGGTCACCGAGCAGAGCATATTTTTCATGCACGCTGAAGACCATCCATTAGTTCTTGGCGAGGGGACCAAGTTCCCAGAGCCGCTCTCTCTAACCAGTCCTCCCTTTCTCATCCTCACAGATCCTCACCAAAGGGCAGAAGCTCTCCCTGCTTACAGGACAGAGGTGGACAACTGCGATCAGCCTACTCCACGACATCTCTGGACTTGATCTGGGTCAATCATTAAGTTCCCAGCACATTGCCCAGATCAAAATCTTGCCCTCCCTTTTAGGGGAGAAGCATTTTTTTTTTAATTTCAAAATCACAAAATAAATAATGAAAATTAATTCGCTAACTTCTTTGCCTCTGGGGAAGGCAAGTCTATTCACATCTGAAATTTTCCTTCCATGGCTTAGGTGATGTACTTACTGAGCTTCTGAGCTTTCACAATGCAGCTGAGAAGAAAATAAAGTTTTGCCCTCTCTGTTTCTGTGGAAGTGCAAAGCCACAATGATGTGGATTGAGCCAGGATTCTCCATGGAATCCTTCGACCGGTTCCTGGGAGGAAAATCCAGCCAATTTCTGCTGTCATACCTACTCGCCCCTGGGTGTGGACTCCTTGGCCTAAATGCTCTGAGCAAAGCCTCTTTCCGGGAAGGGGTGTGCATTGCAGTGAAAGGTGCTGACATGCTAAGGATCAATATTTACCGCCAACCAGCATTTTGGAGCGTGGTTACCATGGTAACACTGTCAGCCTCAGATGACTGTCATGAGGTGAAAAAATCTTAAAATAAATGAAAGCAGAAAAAATTATATTTATAAACCTCTTACCAAAACACCTATCTGTTCACAAAGTAGTATGTTCCCTTTAGGCTATAGATACTCAAAGATTTAGGGGAAATTTCATGACATAAACATTTTCTTAAAAGAATTGTTATTCTCATCTCTCAAAAAATAGTCTGTAAAATAATACGGATTTTTTAAAGGAAGAGAGTTCTAAGGATTTATGGGCTTGTACACTTAGATATTATGCAGTTGTGACATTAAAATTCTGCACTAAATTACCAATGGCTTATTTGAAATATGTAAAATGGTACTTGACTAGGAGTTTTCTTCTAAGTTGCACAAATTATTTCTGGCAGGTTCAATAAATAAAGTGTCATAAAATGTGTTATGCACTGGGGAAAAGACATCGGGAACGCAGATGAAGACACTTTTGCACAGTTTTTGCCAAGCTCCATCCCTCACTTGCATTCCCTTACTAACAGCACCACAGTTTTATTTAGAGCAGCAATGTGTTCAACCAAAAATACTCAATTTCATACCCTCCCTTGCAGTTAGAGGTGGCCACGTGATGTAGTTCTGACCAATAGTATTCAGGCAGAAGTCCCTGAGGAGGGTACTGTTGGGACACAATTCTCCCCGGTCTCATGTATCTGTTTATCTTGTGAGCAGAGGCACTATCTTTTGTTTTACATTCCCTTCCCAAGGATGGTTTCGCGGCATACAATCCTGGAAGAGAGACATACTGCCTCTCCAAATCTTGGAAGACAGAGATACTGTTTTACTCCAGGGCAAAGATCAGGCTTACCTACTGTCCACTTTTGCAAGATTTGAGTTTCCCAAGTTCAGTGTCCTCTCCTATAATGCATTCCTGTGGGCCTCTCTGTATTGCTCCCTTAGGTCTTGAGGGCAAAAACTGCTACAAACAATGCTGACACTCCTGCTGCTTGATGTGTTGTGGGTGATAAAGTCCTTTATCTCTGACCCAGGAGTCTCGTGCCTTCTGCCAGCATCCGTGAAACCGCGGCAAACTAATGTTCAGCTTGTTCATAGGGTGGCATCTCAGCCTCTCCGTAGTTCTTGACAAGATATTCCTTTGGGAACAAAAAAGTGGGGTAGGAGAAAGCTCTTGCCTCTTGGCCCTTTCCCTTTCCTCCTACCTTGAGGTACAGCGACCAATTTGGGGCCATCAGGTGACAGCGTGAAGACAAAGTCTATGTCTGAGGATGAAATAGCAGAGAAGGAAGATGAGGACTCTGGGTCCCTGCCAGAGAGTTACCGTAGTGGCCCTGGACTGCATAATAAATTTCAGGGTTTGGTTCCATGAGATAAATGAGCCTCTCACTTTGTTATGTCATTGTTTTTTGTTTGTTTGTTTGTTTGTTTTTTCAGGCACATGCATCCCTAGAGTTTGTGTCAAACATAATAACATAGTAATTCCTATTATGTAATAGGAACTGTGTCAAACATATGCAACTTACAGCTAGTACGTTGCTGCCTTCCCTTCTTATTGGTCCTGTTTCTACCTTTCTGTATATCAACATTATTGTATGTTATCTCTTATAAACTAACTCAAATCCTTTGGGAAAGATGTGTAAAAACTCAATTCAGTAAATACAGTTTGGACCCAGGCCAAACGTGTCCCTGAACTTTCTTGAGTTGTCCCTTAGGTCATTAATCAAGAAGGACAAACAATAGAACTATCCCTTTCTGCAAACTTGTACCTGGTGCCTTGAGGCCTATTCACTCACTAGTGTTATCTAGCCCCCAGCATAATGGCTGGCTGATAGTTGGCTTTCAAATATTTACTGACAAAGTCCTCTTGAAAGGTATCTCTTTATCAAATGTGTTGGTTAGGCCCAAAGAAAATTAACATTTAACAGAGTGTTTCAATATATTAGGTCTGTCATTTGACTACAATAAGTGTTTTAAGAAAAAAACCATACCTCAGCTTCAAAGAAACAACTTCTTATCTTTGTTCCTAAGGATCACAAGATGCCACATAACTTAACAACGGAATGAAAAGATTCTTGCCCTGGCTGAGTGGCTCAGTTGGTTGGAATGTCATCCTGTACACCAAATACCAAAATGTGGCGGGTTTGATTCCCAGTCAGGACACATACCTGTGTTGTGGGTTCGATCCTCCACTGTGGTGTGTATGGGACGCAACCAATTGATGTTTCTCTCTCACGTCAATGTTTTTTTCTGCCTCTCCCTTCCTCTCTTTCTAGAATCATTAAACAGCGCTGGTGTGGCTCAATGGATTGAGCACTGGCCTGTGAACCAAACAGTCACTCTTTCGATCCCCAGTCAGGGCACGTGTGTTGCAGGCCAGGTCCCCAATGGAGAGCATGGGGGAGGCAACCACACATAGATGTTTCATTCCCTCTCTTTCTCCCTCTCTTCCCCTCTCTCTAAAAATAAATAAATAAAATCTTAAAAAAAAAAGAAATAAAATAAAATCATTAAACATATCCACAGGTGAGGATTAAAAAATAAAAAAAAAAAAAAAGCCCACACAACTTCAAAGTCTGCTTCAATAGGATACCAGAAGTAATAACAATTGTCATCAGAGATCAAAACATCTTTGAAAGTCATGTGCAAAAATTATTTTGAAAACATTGGAAAAAAATTGAAACTTGTATCAGGAAGAAAAATTAAAACACAAGATGAGAATATAGAACAATGCAGGATTTTACATCAAAAACAGGATAAACAAAAAGATACTGTGCATAATAACAATTCACAATAGCCAAGTGCTGGAAACAACCTAAGTGCCCATCTACAAATGAATGGATCAAGAAACCATGGTACATCTACACAATGGAATTCTACGCAGCAGATAGGAAGAAGGAGCTTATACCCTTTGCAACAGCATGGATGGAACTGGAGAGCATTATGCTAAGTGAAGTAAGCCAGGCGGTGAGGGACAAATACCATATGATCTCACCTTTAACTGGAACATAATCAACAAAAGCAGAAAGCAAGCAAAACATAACCGAAGACATTGAAAGTAAGAACAATCCAACAATAGCCAGCGGGGAGGGGGGAGGGGACAATGGGGAGAAGGGTTTACAGGAGCCACTATGGAGGACACACGGACAGAGCCAAGGGAGAGGAGGGAGACGGGGTTGGAGGGGGAGGGGGAGGGGAGGGGAGAGGATGCAGATAACTGTAATTGAACAACAATAAAGTAATTATTTTTTTAAAAAAAGATACTGTGCATAATAAGATGAGTTACAAATAGCCGTAGTTTGAAGTCTGGTCAAAAAAAATCCAGCCATTGTTAATACAACGAGAACAGTTTGTGCAACAACGATGTAACCTGGCAGCCAAGGAGAGTGGACTGGAATGAATATGTGTGAACAATGACGACTTCACTGTACTAGTCAGTGGGGGCAGTAGATGCCATTGAGTGAGCATGTGTGTTGTGTGGCCATTGCAAAATGACTGAGCAGGTAGAGCAAAAACTCTGCGTCAAATTCTGTGTTAAGCTTGAACATTCCTGTGGAAACTATCTGTATGATTCAGAAGTCTGCAGCTATGGGCAACTGGTGATTGACAGCTTCATCACGACAATGTGCTCACTCATGTATCATGTCTCGTGCAGGGTTTTTTAGTGAAACATCAAATCACCCAGGTGACTCAGTCCCCTACAGCCCAGATTTGGCATACTGTGACTTCTAGCTTTTCCCAAATTTACCTTCTGGCTTTACCAAAATCACCTTTGAAAGGGAAGAGATTTCAGATCATCGATGAAATTCAGGAAAATATGACGAGGCAGCTGATGGCGAATGGTAGAACTGTGTGAGGTCCCAAGGAGCCTACTTTGAAGGGGACTGAGGCGTCATTATCCTATGTACAATCTTTCTTGTATCTTGTATCTTCTTTAATAAATGCCTTTATTTTTCATATTGCATGGCTGGATGCCTTCTGGAAAGACCTCATATAATTTTCAGTACATTATGATTCTTAGTTTCTGTTCAAAAACCTAAACTATGTGAAATCGCCTATAATATGTGCCCTCAGTACGATTTCTGTTTAAACATCTATCCAAACCACAAAAAGATACCATTTCACACCGATTAAGGGGGCTATCATTTTATTAAGAAATAGGAAAAGAGTAAATGTTGGCAAGAATGTGGAGAAATTGGAACCCTCGTGTGCTACTGGTAGGAATGTAAAATAGAGTGCCACTAGAGAAAAACAATTTGTGGTTCCTCGGGAGTGAAACATAAAATCACCACATAATTCAGTAATTCTACTCCTTAATATACACTCAAAAGAACTGAAAACAGGGACTAAAACGGACACTTGAGCACCAACGTTGACAGCACTGTTCACAATAGCTGACGGTAGAGACAACCCCACTCTCCATCAGCACATGAAAGGATCAACAAAACGTGATATTTTATATGATACACCACAGACTACTTAACAGCTGAATCAAAAATCTCTATCTACATTATAAAAGAAGGAAAATAAGCAGGTGATAGGAGTGGGAGGAATCCTAAAATAACATTTTACAAACAAATTCTGGCCCAGCCTTTGCCTGAGCGGGGTGGTGGGGTGGTCCAGGGGTGCACATCCTGAGAAGTGACGAACTGGAACGAAATGCGGTGCACGTGCAATGGAGCTGTACTCAGTCCTAAAGAGGAGTGAAATTCTGGTACATATGCTACAACGTGGAGGGACCTTGAAAACATCAGGCTAAGTGAAATAAGCAGGCGCAAAAGGATAAATATGATGTGATTCCATGTACACAAGGTACCCAGAATTGGCAAATGTGTAGAGACAGAAAGTAGAATGATGGTTACCAGGGACTAGAGGATGGGGGATGGGAAGTTGCTACTTATTGGGCATGCAGTTACTGTTAGGATGATAGAAAGTTCTGGAAATAGAAGTGGGGACAGTTGCACAGCGTTGTGAATGTACTTACTGGCCACTGAGTTTTACATTTACACATGATTAAAATGGTAATTTTCATGTCATATATATATATATATATATATATATATATATATATCCACAATGAAAAATATCTCTGAAAGAAATTAAACCAAAATGGTGGGAACTGGACTTTAAATTTTGTACGTGGGTTTTGCTTTTTCTTGTCTTTGCTTTCTCTAAGCCCTGCCTGCTTGCACTGTGAAACAGTGTGACTGAGATGACCCCAAGACACTGCCAAAGCCTTCCAGGCGGAGGGTTTGAGCGGTCATGTGCCTCGGGAGGTCCTACGTCATTTGGAAAGATTTCTGGCTCAGCAATTTTATTCTGTTCCCCCATCCCCACCCCAGACATATGTTGGGCCAGAATTGTTTGTGAAAATATTATTTTAGGATTCCTTCCACGCTTATCATCTGCTTATTTTCCTTCCTGCATATTTCATAATGTAGAGATTTCTGATTCAGCAGTTAAAATAGTCTGTGCATTAGTTATCACTTCCTTGTGACCCACTTTGTACACAATTTCTCATTCTGGCATAGAAAGTTCAGGTTTCAAAAAAAAATTCCTGCGACTAAAGTATGTGTCTGAAAAAAAAAAAGAGGGGAAGAGGTGTTGACTGAATTTCTATGGTAGCGCTCCAAAGACCTCAACAGCGGGCACCCCAAATCAACCCTGAGAGTTCCCATTTTATTTACTCTCCTACAACAGCTCTCAAATTACACCCTCTTTAGCTATTCCACACCCATAACCCCATTTTTTCCACTTCCCCCTCTCTCATTTCCTTCCTAAGAAATACATCTCTGCACTGAATTCACCAAACACTGTCTGCTGTGCATCACAGTGCTGAGCGCACTGGGAAGCGCAAAGGGCCCTGCGAGAGCCCCGCTCTAAGGAGTGGGCTATCGGTACCACTAAGTGTTTGTGAGATGCAGGTTCCCGGGCTAGGTCACCAGCGGATGACTCAGTCAGTCTGAGCTTTGAACAGCTCCCCAGTGAATTCTGATTGGGATCCTAAGAACGCATTTTGAGAAACACTTTGATGAGTTGGAAGGCAGTAGAGTATCTTCTGTGTTATACTGACATAGCTCCAAAGCACCAAAGGAACAGAGAAGGAAGAGACTGAACTGCTCTGAGAGACTGAGGGAAGGCTTCATGAAGAGGCACTGTCACTCGCTGCCAGCCAACCCCTGACGGTGAGGGCCAGACTTCGGGTCACACTGCCTCCCGCCCAGGGCCTTTGGAGAATTTGGGAAGGACAGGAGACTCTGGGAGGAGTTACACTCATCTCCAAGAGGATCCAGGCAGATGAGGTCTTTTCCCGGGGTAACCTCCCCCGCACCGAGCCCCAGTCCCAGACCAACCTGCGATAGCTCTGGACCAGGTCCTTAACTTCCAGCCTCAGGTGATGTTTTCTGCTTTACAGTCTTAGTGTAAGAATTAAATGAGCCAATGTGTGTAGAGTTCTTGGTACACAATTAAAATTCAGTACGTGATAGCTAATGTAATATTCTTATTATTCTAGATCTTTCTTTAGGATAAATTCCTAGAAGTGGGGTTACTAAAACAAGGAGTGTGTCACTAAAAAGTACACATAAAAACCATGTATGCAACTTTTGAGTTTTATTAAAGTGTCTCAATTTGACTTCTAGAGGTAAAGATGTTCACTCATATCTACACAAAATATTGGTAGTGTTCACCTCTGAATGGAAAGGATAGAGGGTATTCTCTATGCTCTTTTTGTTGCATTGATCCACTTATTTCTGCCTCCTCCTGGTCCTCCTCCTTTATCTCCTCCTCCTCCTTCTCTCTGACAGACAACCCACGCCCCCCCAACACATACCAGCTTATTCAATGCCTAGAAACCCCTTTAAATGAACACCTCTTCCCCACAGCAGACTCCATTAAAATGTAAACATGTTACCTGTGAAAAGCACCACATTCAACTCCAAGACCTCAGCCTTTCCCCCAGGTTATTGATCTGATCAGCTGGCTGCTAACACCTGGCCCAGAATAAGGTCTGGAGGGAAGGTCTGGGACAGGACTACCATCCCAGGACAAGCCCAGAATAAGAGGTAGCAGTGAAGGTCCTGAGAGCTAAAAGAACATTAAAAAAAAAAAAAATCAGATGCTCAAGATAAGAAAACCAAAACCAAAAGAGTGGGCAGGTTTTCAGAGGAGTCTTTGAAAGAAAACAACCCCCTGCCATCTGAGATGGCGTGTGTTCAAAGCCTGGGAGCAGAGGATGAAGTGATGGGCCTTTTGCAAGGCCCTGCACAGTTTGTGAAAGTCCAAGGACTGGGTGCAGATGAGCGTCACAAGCTTATTTGCACAACCTATTCTTATAGGCACACATTGTAGACCAGAAGGTCACAGTTCATGTAAGTGGGTTGCAAAGTGCTAGTAAGAAAATCACTCAGAAAGCAATTCTAACGTCTCAGAGGACATGCCGTAAACAGTTTGGACTGCTTCCTTCAAATGTGTTTTATATGAAAACTTTCCTTTCTTGATGATCTTATTTCATAGCTGTGTTACTTTTGACTATAGTGCTGGTTTTAGAAAACCAAAACGCTTTTAACATTTCTAACAATAGATTTCATACCATAATTAAAATCTACTTTTTTGGGGGGGTTGGGGAGAAAAGCTTAGAGACATTGATATGTCTGAAATGCAATTTTGTAGTTTTGGGTCTTCCCAAATTGTCTTAATTTCATTTTGGAACAAAAACAGTTTTACCACGTCCTCCAGATGCTCACTGATTTCTGCTCAGGGTGGCACCTCCTCTGAACCCTCGGCTTAGCCAGGGCTTCGGCCCTTCTCCCAGCTGGACTCGGTCTGCTCAGCTTCCGCTGCCACCCTGACTGCAGGGGTTCTCTGCCAGTCACCCCACCCAGCCTCTGTTATGGGCCCACCTTGCCCTTCACCAAATCAGACCCCAGAGAAGGCTCTCTGACTCTCAACTCAACCATCTCCCACGACATACGGGAACCTCTGAGTGCCATCCATGGCACATGGAAACTGAACGAGGGTTCGGGGAAGTCAAACTCCAGCCCTTCCTCTGCCCAATCACACTACTCTGTCTGTTTTACTCAGATGGGTCAGGGCAGTCTGAAAAGCATCCTCCTTTCAGATCCCAAATGTGAGGCAGGGCAAATCCCCTGCAACTGGTGTTCACATCAACCTACCTGCCCAGCAAACAAGGTTGTCCTTCATCTGTACCCTTCTTATCTCTGTGGTAGGGAGTCTGCAAAGATAACCACTGTTAATTCATCTCTCCCTGTCTGTGCTTATTGCTCCTCCCATCAAGAAGTAGAAGCTACTTCCTCTCCCTGATTCAGGGCTGGCCTTGTGACTTGCTTTGATCTACAGAGTACAGTGGAAATGATGTTCTGGTACTTCTGAGCCGAGATCTGAAATGCACTGGCAGCTTCCTCTTTCTCTCAATGAGAAGCCATCCACCATGTAAGAAGTCCAACCACCTCGAGTTCATCATGCTATGAAGAAGTCCTAGCTATCCACAGGGAGAGGTGAGGGAAGGAGGGGGCCAGGGGTGGGGAGGGGAAGAGAGAGAGACAGAGAGAGAGAGAGAGATGAATGCAAAGTCAGCACCGGTTATTCCATGTATCCCAGACATGGAAGGTAAGTTTTCTTGGATGTTCCAACCCCAACAGATACTCCACAAGTGGAAGACCCACCCAGCTGAATTCAGCTCAGATTGTGGAATT